>JAAGAY010146265.1:0-14597 GCA_011801015.1 Ardeotis arabs | reverse complement strand
TGAAGCGGCTGCGGCTGGTGGGGAGCCCGGCCGCCTTCCCGCCGCCGGTGGGGAGTGGGCCTCTCCCCGAGAGGGCCTGGCGTGGGTGGCGGCCTGGCCGGGGCGAGCTGGCGGCCGGGCGGGGGCGGCCTGGGAGCACCCTCTGCCGCGTCCCCCTTCGCTCTGAGAAGTGGTTTCCGGGTGTGCGTTGTTACTGTTAACGTTGGGGATTTTTTTTTTGGTGTTTTAGCAAAAGGACAGGAAATCTAAAAAGTCAACCTGGAAGTTTTGCCTTGACTTGACCCACCCGGTGGAAGATGGGATCTTTGATTCTGGGAATTTTGTAAGTTGTAGTTTTGCTCGTACTTCTCGTGCATAGCATAACAACAGCCTCGGTACGGTACGGCAGCTGAATCACAACCGAAAAGTTACGTTTTAAACTAGTTAAATCAACAGCTGTTCTTTAAATTACCAGCACTTTCGGAAAGTTTATTGAGTTCAGCTGTTTTTTATAGACAAGATGGTTCATACCTATCCATGAATATCCATGTAATTTTAAATTACATCCTATTTTGGTACGGGGATGATTGTTTTAATTACAGACTGTAAAGTCTTACTGCATTGTAAATGCTTGCTATCAGGACATAAGTAACCGGTGATTTTTAACATTGCTATGTGGCTAGGGTCCCTTCCCTAGTTCATACCTAGGGCGCCATTCCCTAGTGTTCTATTTCTTTGATGTTGAAACAGGAACAATTCCTAAAGGAGAAGGTTAAGGTCAATGGAAAAACGGGGAACTTGGGCAACACCGTTCACATTGAACGTCTGAAGAACAAGATCACAGTGACATCCGAGAAGCAGTTTTCTAAAAGGTTGGCTTAGGTTTCCTTTTGTTGTACTTGCGGTAGTGGAGGTTGAACAGTCGTATGTTGAACGTGACGCGCTTCTCACACATGCAGAGACCGTGTCAGCTCTGACCTTCATAGCTTTTAGAAACAGCAGTGAAAGATGTAATTCAAAGAAATTTATAGTATTAGGTGGTTTTAAAACAGGACGTGATTGCAAGTTAGTGCTCCCTCTAGTGCAGGCACAGTAGTACAGAGATGCTTTATGTAGGTTGGTAGAAGTGCATCAAGGAAAGAGATGCTTTTAAAAGTCACCCTGAATTCTTGTCACAGGTGGCTGTTTTATTACTTAATTGGTTGTGTTAAAATGTGTGTGTGTGCCATACACGTTGTTGCAAAAGAACCCCTTCAGTCGAGTGGAGCCTTGACCTGTTCGGTGCGTTAGGGCGGGCAGCAGGTGGGTGCAGTGGTTAGAGGTGCGGTTCCTCCCCTGCACCCCCGCTTTGTTTTGCTGATACAGATGCACCAGTACTTACGGTGTTAGCCCAAGACTCAGAACCACTTCTCAAGGCTTTTGACTTACTGGCGTTGTCCTGTGTTGTCAAAAAGCATCAAATAATAAATTCTTACATGCGTGGAATTAAAACGTACTTTTATTGTCTGTTATATATGATAATTTTTTATTTTGTATACAAGTAGTGTGTTGTTGCCCTGCTGGGGCCGTGTCTCGGGCAGACAGCAGCAAGCGTTGTTAATTGAGAAGGTTCTGATGCATAATTACTGTTTGTAAGGTACCTGAAATACCTCACCAAGAAGTACCTCAAGAAGAACAACCTGCGTGACTGGCTTCGCGTCGTTGCGTCTGACAAGGAGACGTATGAACTGCGCTACTTCCAGATCAGTCAGGATGAGGAAGGATCGGAGTCTGAGGAATAACTGAAGCTTAACTTCATACTCAATGCAGCGTACAAAAGACTAGAACATCTATTTATAAGAACACTTAACTTATTGATGAATAAAGATTTTGTACCCTGTTTGACAGAGCGTGGTTAGTTTTCTGGCCTTTTTCTTAAATTCTAATTAAAGACCGTCACGGGGAATCATTTGATTTGCAGTTTTCTTTCCATTGCTAGAAATCGGAGCTGTTAACATGGCATCAGTTCACGTCCAAGTGGAAAAGAACCGAGCCCTTCGCGCAGTAGATAGGTAGGCCAGTTGTGTCAGTGTTTAATTACAGTTTTACAGTACCGTGTTCTGCCACGCTGGTTGTACATCTGCGATTAATTAGAACATTCACTCCAGGTTCCCGTGCAGGGAGGAGCTCTGGAGTTAGCAGTGCTCTGTTTAATAGCGTAAAACAGGGATGCATGTGGGCTCCGATACTGAACTCTGTGCTTGAACAAATCTGCTACTTAGGCTGCATTGTGCCTACAAAATTGTTTAATTTCCTGGGGGTTTTTTAAATTATTATTTCATCATTTTTTTTTCTGGCAGTAGTCTGAGACAGACTGTTAAGAGAGTTGCCGAACCCAAGCAATGCATTAACAGTCGTGTGACACTCGCTGCGCTGGCTAAATCCAGACGCAAAGTGCAGAAGGGGCGATGAGTGTTACCAGCAGCCTCGGGGTCTCGTTTGTCATTTGTCACTCTCCCTGAGCCGCTGTGCCTGCAGCGTGGCCCGGGGAGAGGCGAGGAGCAGCAGCTGCTTGTGTAACCTCTGCCGTGTTGGTTGGTTTTGCTTTGCTGTTGTCAGAGCTAGCGAAAGGAAGGGAGCAGTGTGCGCTGCAGGGGGGAGGATTATCTCCTAGCTGGTGGATGTTGAGCTTTATGTGCTTCTGTGGAAATAAAGCACCTGAAGTCCGGCCCCTGCACCAGAGCGCTGCCTTGGAATTTCCTGTTTGAGGAAAATTGGGTGGTTTTGAGGCAACGATTAAAGGTGGCTGGGTTCTTCCTTTTCTGGAAATCCAGGAGGTTGCTAATGCTTCCTTACAGCAGTTACAGAATTGGTGGTTAATACTGCATTGAACAAACAACATTGTTTTTCGCAGTAAAGCTGCAAATATTTGAAAACTTCTGGCCTGTCTGCTGTGCTAAGTTAAGCGAAGGGCATGACTAACAGTTGTATTTCAAAATACATCCCCACCTGTTTGTTCAGGGTTGTGCTTTTGTGTAACATCCTTTTGTGTAACATCCTTTACACCAGACTGACACAACAAAACTGTTCTGATTAAACGGGACGGGCGCAAACACAACCGGAGCTAACAGGACCCTGCCGCCTTGTTATGGCTCCTCTTAAAGCCGGCTGGCAGCTGCGTGTGTGGTTGTGTAGCCTCGCAGAGACAGACTGTCATTAGTCAAACGAGGAAAACAAGGGCTGGGATTTCAGGCAAAGCAAGTTATTGCATGGCTGGGTTTGGAGGAAAACTGCCAAAGCACTCGTGTGAGTTGTGTTACTCACTGAGCTTCGCTGCAGTGCGGATGGAGTCTAGGAATTCCTTTCCCCGATGCTTGAAAACATGGTAAGCTTTGAAAGAAATAAAATTCCAAGCTTCTGATAACAAGTACAGCTCTAGAGTGCTTAATACGTTTAGGAAAAATGTCCTTCCTCTTTAGATAGCAGCCAGCCATTTTTGTTTTATCCCTGCATTGCTGCCCAAGCTCTGCGGGCTGTACCCACAGCCTCTCCTGCAGCTCTGCTCTCCGGAGCGCGCGGCTGTTACAGCTCTCGTGCGGTTCTGAGCTTTGTCGGCTCGGTGGGGTCAGTCACGGTGTGTATATGTGGTCCCCCCACCTTCCTGGGAGACCTGGCATGGCAACTGTTTTATTTTCCGACTAGAATCTGCTGTTAAATAACCAGTGTTGTTCATCTTTGTTTTGAAAGTTAAAAAGATCCCAAACAGCTTGAAAACGGACAGGATTGACTCTCGGAATTTTCCATATTTAGTGCTGGACAAGAGCCCAGAAAAGCCCTGCTCAAGGGAGGCATGGGCTCTCCTCAGAGCTGCAGAGATGCGTGCTCCTGTGTCAGCTGGGCGACGAAACTGCTGGGAAAAATAATGCACTCACAGTGTGAAATCTTCACAGGTGAGCGGGGCTGCGGCCGAGTTCGGCCCCTGTGGCTCCTCGGTAACGTCCTTGGGTCGCAGAAGATGCTCAGGGAGCTTTAGGGTTTCCAGAAGGGATAAGCATGAAATCCAGCAAGAGTGAGTGCTTCAGGAGCGCCGCTGTGCCCTGGGCCAGGGCCAGTGCCTGCGAGGTCGGGGCTCAGGAGGGCAATGGCATCAGAACTCCCACGAGGCATTTATTTATTTATTTAGAAATCATTTATAATTATTTATATATGTGTCTGTATATATATATATATATATATGTATTCTCCCCCTTGTAATTTTTTAAAATGAATGTTTCTCCCCTTCATTTCTCAAGAAGTGGGTTTGCTGCACTCTTCCAAATAAAATCAGTTTATGAGAGACCTCCCACACTAGGAAAATTTAATGGCAAATAAAAAAACAAACAGATTTATAAGGAGCTATGTGGATGTTGCCAGAGCAGCAGTAGCAGCACCACGTAGGCTATTTATGTGTGAGCGTACAGAGATATTGTATTTCTGCACCATCAGTCTCTGTCACCTCTACTGCAGGAAAACTCACTGACTTCCATTAAAAAAAAAACCAAAAACCAAACCTACAAAACTCATGGGATTCCACCAATTGTAACAATCATGAGTGAAAGTTAGCCCTAAATGGCCTTGTGTATCTGTATGCTACCTAGCTGCTTGCCCTTCTGGTTTACAGCTCTGTCAGAAAACAGCTTTATCGTGTACCCAAAATTAGTAAGATCAGAAATAAAGAGGTAAATGATAGCAGGAAATATCTCAACAATGTGTCAGAGTACTAAGGTATGCACTAGACCTAGCATGCGGCAAGTCCTAAAGGAGGCACAGACTCAACACACTCACGTAACATCAGCGCAAAGTCATTGGAAACAGAGAGGCCGTGGAAAAATAAATACTCAAAATAGCTTCAACATACCCAACAGCAGGACATGAGCTTCAGTGGTGGGAGTGATCTGATTACACCAAATACAGGTAAAAATAGGGAGAAATTGTTGTTTCTTTCTAAAGACAAAAACAGAATGAAGACTTCTTATTAGGCAGATCAGAAGGGAGTGAATGCCTCCTCCCCCTGCCCATGTCGTGGTACCATCATCCTCACCCCATCCCGGTTTCCCGACCAGCCCCATTGCCCCTGCCCATCAGTCCTTGCAGCAGCACACAAATACCGGTTTGAAAAGTGCTCAGTCCACACGGAAACGAGTGGTTTTCCTGCTGATGCCCCAGGATGGTGCCCTGCGCCGGCGGCAGCAGGAAGGCGAGCAGCGAGGTGAGCAGCCATTGCCTTTGGAGACCTTTTCCACCTTCCCACTGTCATTACTAACTTTCTCTCTCGGGGCAATAAAATATGGTTAATTTTATATGGATATGTTTGATGTTGAAGGTAGAGTTGCTCTCCCATGGACTTTGATAGCTGTGGCAGGCGAAGTGTCCTGGCAGGAACTCATGTAAGCATCATCCTTCTTCAGCATCTAAATCACAGAATGGTTTGGGTTGGAAGGGACCTTCAAAGCCCATCCAGTCCAACCCCCTGCAATGAGCAGGGACATCTCCAACCAGATCAGGTTGCTCAGAGCCCCATTTTCAGGGATGGGGCAACCACCACCTCTCTGGGCAACCTGTTCCACCTGACCAGTGCTAAAGCTGCTGCTTGTGAGCAATGCTGTTGTGGAGCACAAACCATAGGTGGGAGGAACGTCCCGGGGATAACTGGGCCAAGTGGCTAAAACATACCCTAAACTTCAAGCAGGACCCTATAAAGCCCTCATGGAGGGGTTGGGGGGAGTTTGTTTCCATGACCCCCTCTGAGGCTGGAAATTGCCTGTGGCAGCTTTTTGCACCTGAATCTCTTTGCTCTGGGGACTAAAAAAAAAAAAAAAAAAAAAACCAAACACCACACCACAACTCACAAAGACCAAAAGAGCCACCAGCTGGGAAAGATTTTTCCATTGCTGTCCATCCCTGCTGGATTTAACAGAGCAATTAAGAGAGAAATGCTTTAATATTCTATTAACAGATCTTTTTAAATTACATAGTTTAACTTGGCAAGACAGTTCAAACACCCCCTCCACATAACAGCAACTACTAGGCATGATTTAAGTCTCAGTTTTGTGATCGTGTTCTTGCCTCAGGTTAGAGTCTTGGTCGGGATTTTAAACGGGACGCGGGGCATTTTTTTTCAGCAGCCCATTGCTCACGCAGTGGCACCGGTGTTCCCCACACGCCGCTGGGACGCGCTGAGCCCAGCCTCCGGGTGCCAGAGCCAACAACAGCATCTGTGCGTCTTACTCGCTGGCACACGGGGCAGGGAGAAGAAACACAGCACTGAATAATAACTACAGCAAGGTGCATGAGCAGTGGAATTGGAAGAAAAAATAACTAAAATGCTTCTGTTGGATGCAGAAGGGCAAGATGCTTCTGGGTGCCCACAGCTGCTCCCCGCTCCTCGGCCAACATAGAGAAGGGCTAAGGGGATGTTCAGCCATCCCTAGTCCCAGCTCAGTAATGTTTTTCTAGCAAAACTACATTCATATCCTCCTCCTTCCAGCTCATTTAGAAAATATTTACACTGTCAGATGATAACGGCCCTGCGATAGGGGTAGTTTTCGCTGACACAGCGGGCTGGGAGCCGTGAAACCTCCACGCTTCTCCCCAGCAGTCGTTTCTGTCTCCTGCCCCAGCCTGGGATGCCGAGACCCCCACAGCGGGGTAAAGACCCTCCCCACGGCACCCAGCTGCCATGGGGCACGGCGTGGGGCTGGCAGAAATAACTTGTGGAGCCTGAGGGCGGTCGGCAAGGGGCAGATCAACCAGGGCCGCCAGTGTGATGCCCAGAGCAGGAGGGTCTTGCCATCGCTCCCGGCTGCACAGCACCCACCACATGCAACAGGGACCCACGTTTTTCCCTACACGCAGGTTTTTGGGCAGATGGGTGTGTGCTGGAAGTCAGAATCAAGTCATCTTTTCTCTGGCTTGCCTCAGGAACGCAGGACGCAGGACCAGGGATGCTACTGTAGGATGTCATAGGGACCATTAACCCTTCAGAGGTGATGGGTGTGCTGCCACCGCTTCCGCACCGCCATGGTGTAGGGGTGTTTCTGTACTGGAGCTGAAAAATACTAGTGAAAACCAAACACAGGAGCAAGCTTTGCTATTAAATGTAAATTGCCCCAGCGTTTGCTTTCAGGCCTGCCAGACCCCGCTGACCCAGCCGACAGGTTACAGCTCCGTGCCAAGAGGTCAGCGTTGCAGCAACAAAGTGGTTGAGGAACCTAGAAGGGCACCAAAAATCTGTGAAATTGGCTTAAAAATAATAAGTTTGACTAATTATTTTTTACTCTTCTGCAGTTTACAGAGTAGTATTTCCCAACTCTTTTTGGCATGGAGTTAGAAATTAATTCGCTTTTTAAACAAAAGATTCAGGAAATTGTGTGATGACAAGGGCTGAAGTTTTAAGATAAATAGTGGAAAAAGCTGCAGTGAGTCTGACCGAAGGTCCTGGACTCTGGTGCCCTCCCTTCAGCGGGGTCAGGAATAGGAGGCAGCATCGTTTGTACCCACCAGATGATCGCAGCAGCTCACGGACAGGGACTTTCCAAGCCAGAGTTCTATCTCTGTGTCCTACAACCCTCGCTAGATTCCTTTCCTGCCATAAATTTGTCCAATTATTTCTCCAAACAGCAGTTATCGCCAGGCTTGCAGTTACACGGGAGCAGTATGTCTGTGGAACCAGCAGAAGATGGAGCCAAATAAAGCGGGCGCGCTCCGCAGCTGAGATCAGCGCTGCTCTCCTGGAGAAGGAGGGATGCTCGGCGAAGAGGGCTGTCTGCCGCGCACCGCCGGCTCCGACTGCATCCCTCTCCTCCTCCATGGGCAAAAAGCACTTCCATTGATTAAAGGAGAACTAAAATGCATGCCCCTTTCCAGGCACAAAATGAGTTGGTTTGCCCACCTCCCACCCGCTCCAGCCCGCTTGGCTCTTTGGAGGAAAAAAGCCCTTAATTAGTTAATATTTGCACAGGATCAAGCCAAGCCCAAATGTGTGCAGGGCACAGGGCTGGGACAGGGTGCAAACGTGACTGTGACACCCGGAGGTTAGCGGGGAGAGGAAATCTGCTTTTTCTCACCGGCTTCTGGCCTTCAGACTCTGGAAAGCTCAGGAGGGCTCTTTTCCTCCCTCACCAAACATACTAAAGTGCCACAAAGTGCCTGATGTTTTTGCAGGTGCAGAATTATCCACTGGGAGAGCAAACTGCAGAGTTTGCGATATAAAGCTGCACCTTTTCTGCTCACCTTTAGCAGGGGCCTGTTTCTAGCATCAGCCCAGTGATTTAAAAAAAAAAAAAAAAATCAATAAAGCCCATGAAATCAGAAACCGGGCAAAAAAACCCCCAGGTTTTGTTCCAGCACATTTGGAGGGGCTTCTCTGAAACCGTTGCTGTGTCCTGGGGAAAGAGAGAAGACATGAGGAGGGTACTGATGGAGGGAGGGATGAACATGGGGTTCACCACCTCCATCCCATCCCATCTCAGCCGTCTCCGTGGTTAAAGCTGCCGGTCTGAGCACAATCTGTTCCACAAGCGACTGGAAAATACATTACAGCTGCGATGAAAATGGATTTTTCTTTTCTTCTCTACCTCCTGTGAAATACGAATTGGGAATTCATTAACTATGAGCTGCTGCAAAATAACATTGCTCTTAAAATATTCAGTAGTCTTCTGGCTGCGAAGGACCTTGGTTAACTGCAGACAGAGCAGAGGGGTTGTTCATTTTTTAAAATGTCCTGGAAAGGATCATTAGAAGTTACTTACAGCTCCTCTCAGAGATATTTTATTTCCATTCGCAGTCTTGAAGTGGAGTCGTGGAGAGCGAGTCTTCAGTGGCACCGAGTTGTGAAGGTTTTGGAGGTACAGGGACCACCAAGATCCACCAACGGTGGGCGTAGGCAGCAGGGGTGGGATGGATGAATAGCATCAGGGACTCTAAAGCCTTCTTGCTCGTGGAAGAGTTTGGTCTCCATGGCCTCAGCAATACTTGATATTCCTGCCAAGAAAGCACTCATCATGCTCAAGTCTGCTTTTCAAGCAAATGATGAAGACTCCTGCTACTGCAAGATCTGCTCAGAGACCAGTGTAAGTCACTAAATATAGGTGGCTATACATCTATCTGCTATTCCCAAAGCTGGGGCAGGCTCCGGCTCTGTGGCCGGGTCCTAGCTATGTTTTGGTTCCAAACAACCCAAAACTCCCAGGAGAGCCGGCTCCATGGCTTTGGCTCAGGTCTCTCACAGTCACCGTGCTGAAGAGCTGCTAGGGTTGCTATCCAGAGAGCGCGGTGGACATGGCAGCCATGCTTCCAACATCATCACACCATTGTAATTAAGCAGCTGTACGATGAAGCGGACCATGCAGGAGTAACTGAACACCACCAGAGCCAGAGCAGCCTTTGAAGATAGCACTTATCACCTCTGTCCACCACCCACACAATTAAACCTTTTTTTAAACCAAACAGCGGGTGCCAACACAAACAATATCCCCCACGCTTCTCCTTTAATCATTGAACAACCCCACTACAAAGCCAATCTCCATTCCCTGTGCCAAGCAGGGTCGGGGACGTGCTGGGGCACGCAGCCTCTCCGAGGCGGCCGGACCGCGCCCAGGGACGGCCACACTGTGCTCTGCGAGTGGAGGGGTGCAGCAGCCGTCTGGACAGACGGACGCTGAAGTCTTCGAGTGTACCAAGCAGGACAGGATATTCCCCTGTCCCGTCCCGTCCCAGCTCCCTGCCACGCTTCTCCTAAGCGGTTTTGAGCCTATTTGCCAGTGGTGTTCCAAATTTGGCGTGGCAGTGGTGCTCCCAGAGTGATGCACTTGCCTAGATTTCATTAAAGCAGTGACAAAACCAAGAAGGAAAATGGAGAGAGGAGAGAGCACCTCCTGCCCAGCTTGGCTTGATGGCACCAAGGACCCACAGACACCCTTGGGGACCTGGGGAGGGAGAGGCGGTGGGGCAGGACAGGTGACCCAGGCAAACCACAAGCTGTCAGCTCTGCGGCTCATGGAATAATTTCTTTTCAAGGGCTTCAAACAAGAACCATGATGATTTCACAAGTACCTAAAAGAGGAGCTGTAATCTCCCTTCTCCTGGCTGCAGGTGAATTGATTTTCCTTAAGGTTTGGAGGCCAAACAGCTCCAAATGTCCAACACCTCTCAACGAGCAAGCAGCTGAGAGTTAGGAAGAATAGAAGTGTGAAGTCTTCTTCGAAGCCAGAAAGATCTTCAAAGCTGTAAAGATGAGATTTCTTTGAGCAAAAGAGCCACTCCCACCTCTGCTGTCACTTACCTGACCTTTTTGTTTGGCAAAAACTTTGCTGTCTGGAGAGCAGATAAAATTCACATGACAAGAGATGCCTGGTGAAAAATCCTTGCTTAAGGATTTTTAGTAGAAAAAATGTGCTTCCCCTCAAAAAAAATTTGAAGCCAACCAATTAAAAAGAAGTTTTAAATGAATTCAAAAGCAATTTGCATTTTGGTTTTTAAGCTTTTTCAGCTCTTTCCAAAAGCAAAGTAAGATGTAATTCATATTATTATGGATATTTATTTCTGATGGCGCGGTATCTTCATGCCAGCCTTTTGAAAATGGTGAATAAATCCCCGTGATGCAAAATGCTTGATTTCCCATCCCCTCTGTGCACCCACCCACCCACTGCCAGGCACCAGGGACCACCACCACCACCACTGCTGAGCTTCACTTCCCCTTCGAGCTTCCCCACGCATCCCCAGTAAAAGAAGAACCGGCATATTTGGAATGAAAACCCTCTCCCTCATATGTATTCATAGCCACCAACCGCGGCAGATGCTGCATCTCCTGACGTTCTCAGTGGAGGGAAGGTCTCAGCAGCAGCTTCGACTCTCCAGATGCCAGCGCAGAGGTGCCTCCTCCCGCTCGCCGGCCCCGGCGAAGAGGAATGATTGATTTTACAGTATCACAGCCAGCTCTGCAGTCACAGATGCCAGCTCTGGGGAAGGCTTTGCTGCCGACTCCTTGTGAGCTTTGAAAGATCCGTAGTAATTATTTTTCCTTAAGAAAATAGATTAATTAATCCTTCTGCTAGCACTGCGGCTCATTTTCCTAAAACTGGCGTTTTTAAATTATTTCAGAAAGCAAGTAAAGCTGCCTAGCACAATTTCTCAAAATCATTCCCAGTCATGCATTTCAAACACTCTATCATCAGATTTTCAGAAGAAAATAGATCGGATTTCCAAAGCGCCCAGCGGGTGCTGCCGGCTGCTAGAGAAAACGGGGACGTTGTCTCGGAGCCTCCAAGGAAAGCGGCAGATTTTGCACAGACCTAACACGTCGGAGCTGGAAGCCAAATACTTGCTCTCCTTGAGTTTTAGCTACATTTTCTTTTCTGAAAGGATCCATTTATAGCTCCAAATATGAAACATGGATAAATTCAGGAAAGAGAATGGGAGAATCCAAAACTGGATGGAATGGCATGACACGGTTCCCATGCTCCTGATGCCAGCAAACCAAACCACTCTGCTCCAGCGGCTCAGGAAAACACCTGCAATTGCCAAATTTTGCAAGATGCGGAACACAGACCTCATGACTCAGCTAAGAAGGTTTGGTGAAGGGGGTTGATGACAGAGCTCAGGAAAACCCTGACCTCTTTGGATGGAAATGCCTTCTGTGAAAGGCACCTAGAAGTAGCTCTCTCAAAAATCCCTCCGGTTTCATACAGTTTAGTGTAAATTAGTTTAATCAGTGACGATTAGTCAGGAATGCAACCTGAGAGACCTCTAACCTTTGGAAGCCAGGCCTGGACGTCAGCAATGCAGACAGCTCCTCTTTGCGACTGCTCTGCAGAAAATCAAATGGGTCAACCGCCTGTCTGTGCTTACATGTCTGTAACCCCACATTTAGAAAGCAGTTTATATATTTAAGCTTCTCTGTTTGACTTCACAAGCACTCACATTTGGCAGGGGAGATCCCGGCCAAGTTAAAACCAGCTGAGCAGAGATAAGCTGGGACGGGCGATCAGGCTCCTGATGGGGTTCTTCATTTATGGATTTAATAATTTTATTGCCTGAGGTAACTTAATGAGGAGATTAGAGAAGTTTGGTTTATTTAGCTGTAAAAAAATAGCAGGTTGAGAGAGGATACAATTGGTGTTTATAAGTATATAAGGAGTAACAGCAGGAAAAGAAAATAATTAAGCTAACACCACAAGAACTAGTGGGAATGAGCTGGCCATAAATAATTTAGGATGGAAATGAGAAGAAGGTTCACACCATTAAAGGAAATATCCATAAAAACATTGATTCTTGCCTCCAAGCCAAGCTGCCAAGCACGGGTCCCATCTCATCCTCGTCTGTGTTGGCAAAGGCTGGATGCAGCGCTGGGGACCCTTCCCGGGAATTTTCCATAAAGGGGCCAAATCATTAACGCATCCAAGCCCCCGGACACCCACTTGGCGCTCCGGGAGTGGCCGGACCCTCAGCAGAGCGGGGAACATCCCAGGCAGGATGAGGCCCCAGCACGGTCTGGTGGCAAACGGCAGCAGCAGCGAGGCAGTGAGGCAAAAGCCTCACACAAGGCAGCAAGCACGGCCCAACGCACAAACACACATACTACGGACTAACAAACAGTCTTGGGAAGAAATGGCCAGCATCTTTGGCTCCTCTTAGTTTATTATTTCCTTATGACTGCCATTAAGCATCCTCAGGTGTTTCGATAGTCTGAGTGCAAATTACAGGATAGTCAGAGTAAAAGTAGGTTTGTTAAATAAGCTATTATTTTATTAAACTGTTCCCTATGAAAAGAAATGCCTCTGTGAAACTTTAATAAGACAGCACTGTGACCTTCATCTAAACCCGGGGTCAGGGCATGGAAAAGACTGTGGCGGCCAGCTGCAGTCTGAGGCTAATTTAGATGCCAAAAAATGGAAGAAAGTGCTTGGGAATGAAGGGTTCATTAGTATAATCTCACTCACGCCGTCTTGAAAGCAGGCAATGCTGGTGACCTGTGATCTTCTGCCCAGAGAAGATTTCTAGAAAGCAAAAAATTCAGAAAATACAGCATCTGAAGGACAACTGCCAGCAACCTGCAATATATTCCCAAGCTGGTCGATGGCAATTCCTTGAACTTGCAGAGCATCTTTAATTGCAGCACTCATCAAAGGGTAAGGGCTTTAAGGTATGCTCCCACTTCCGCGCGTCACTTGGCAGATGAAGTGCTGATGTTTGACCCCCAGAACTTTCACTGAAGATAAATCCCTCCCAGCACACCCAGATCATCCTTTAACGAGCTGCTGAGGGTCAGCCGGTGCTTCAATCCTTCATCTGCCTCGGTGGAGGACCTGGCCGGTAGAAATGCTGGGCTTGCTTAGCTCAACATATCCCTTATCAACAAGGACACTCCTCCCAGTGCCTAAACAAGAAACATTTCCGTGCAAGCCAAGAGATGCGTCTGGGAGAGGCAATTCCAGCCAGGAGATAACATGGATACAGCCGCCTCTGTTCCCTGGGAAATCTATCTGCTAAGGGGAGGGGAGGGTCTCCCTTAGGGGAGCTGCCGTTGGTCGTTCGGACCAATGTCGCTGATGATTTGACACGAGGCGGTGTGGGCCGGGATTGCTTTCCCAGCGCACAGGATGAGTGAGGCCACAGGGAGTCGGTATTTTGTATCGCTCGATGCAGAGTTTATCTAAGGAAAAGGCACCAAGGACGATCTGCAGACACACGGCAGACGGCAGGAGAAAAGCTGAGCACAATTATGTCATAAAATGCTCCTTGAGGCACTAGCTATGACTCCTATCTCTGCTCAGGCTAAAGAGAGAAGGCGTGCAAATAGATGCCATGGATAAATGCCAGGAGGAAGAGAGTTTCAGTTTTACTGCTGAGGCTGTCGCTGATCAACTGCTTTGCAGCTTGGTCTGTACCCAGGGCTGGATCTGGACACAAAAAAATCTTTAAATTGTTTCCATGTCAAGTGTGGGCAGCCAGGGAACCATAAACTCCACAGCAGAGATCTCATTCCTCTCCAGGTCCGTAGGGCCCTGACGCTGGGCACTGCGCGTGGCTCAGGGTTGGGACGGAAGGGTTAGAAACACGCACGCTGGAGGAGGCAGAGAAAAGGCATACATCACACGTTGACAGGGGCTAATTAGTGCCAAAAACCCATCCTCCTTCTAAAGGTATCGGTACTGGTTAATGATTTTTCATAGCTACATGGTTTGGACAGGTTTTCAGGATAATGAAGACTTGCTTAACTAAGGAGTAGATCTATTTCTGTGGATCTGAGGACAGAAGAGTGAGGATGCAATCTTCAAGATGTGCTCCTCTGCAAACTCAAGAATTTAAAATTCCGGAACCCATCAAGGAATGAACAATAAAGCGGTAAATAATAAAAGTAACAACACATGGAGAAAAATGCTGCATTCCATCTCCGAAACGGCCCCAGCACCCAGTGGGCTGTGCTACAGTACCTGCACGCACTTTCTGCTAATGTTTGTATTCCCTCCCCCAGAGCAACGCTGCCGCGCGGATGCTCCATAGGCATCACACACTGTGACTTTCTCTCCAAACCATTTTCCATGAGCATTGCTTAGCAACTCATCTCTGGTTATCAATAACTCCAAGCAGTTCATCAGTTC
>JAAGAY010146264.1:31792-48610 GCA_011801015.1 Ardeotis arabs | reverse complement strand
AGGTGGTGGATGCCCCATCCCTGGAAACATTCAAGGCCAGGTTGGATGAGGCTCTGAGCAACCTGATCTAGTTGGGGATGTCCCTGTTCCTTGCAGGGGGGTTGGACTAGATGACCTTTGAAGGTCCCTTCCAACTCTAACCATTCTATGATTCTATGAAATTGTACTTCTTGTGTGAAGTGCTTTTACTGCTGATGTTCTTATCAGAACTTTATCTGGTTTCCATGGCCTCTACTTTATACCTCTGGTGGTCTTGATGTATCTGAATGTCAAATAAAGACTGCAGCAGCCATTTTAAATATAGGAGAGGCTTGAGATCAGTGAATGGCATTGGGGAAATAGCAGGAGGTTGGTTTGGCTGCTGTACGGGCCACTGGTGCAACCTGTAGAATTGGCTTAAGCCATAGCAGTAAAAGCATATGTTTTCTGGAAAATTGAAATGTTAGTTTTTATACTATTTTTTTTAATGTCCTGATAGGGAGCTGGTTAAGGCTGGGCTCTGTTTACAGAGCATCTTGGAAGCAGTTTAATAAAATGAATTAATTAATTATATTTATTTTTTTAAAAGAGCTTTAGTTTGAAATAGCATGAGAAGGTGCAGCATTCAAGATAATATAAAAATATTTGAGAATAGCGAGTTAGAACCAAAAGTTTTTTCTTTATCTAAATTCTAGATGCAAAATAGTTTAATCGGCTGCTTGCTAGAAAGCAAGAGCTTGACTGTATCATTCAAAAATGTGCAGTTGTGAAAACGTGCACTTAACGAGGAGTCTGGAAGCAGTGAGAAAGCATGGCCAGGCATACAACAGAAAGCAAACCTTCCTCTGTCTCCTCCTTGTCTTGCTTAATGGAAAAGCAGCACTGTAGAGCCCTGCACGTCTTTTTTGTGTCAATATGTGTATGTTTGCACTCTGCAACCACAGAAAAATGCAAAGCTCAAATCTCTTTCACCTTAATCGTATTTCAAGAGGATTCCAGGTCTAAAGTGAGAAAGAAAAATAAGTTGTTTCCGGTTTGTTTGTTTACTTTGGCTCGGATTTTTTAGAGCTGGAAATACTCCATGGAGACTGTGAAATCAGGGGAAGTCCTGCTAGGCTCAGTTGGGCTAAGCCCTCCTTGCCAGAGCCGCTGGGGAAGACCTCATAGCATCTCTGCACTGGGCTGGCACTGGGATGGCCAAAGGCTCGTGGGGCTGGAGGGCTGAGCAGGGATGTCGGGAGTCTCCCACAGCAATGCCTGCATCCCGCTGCCTGGCCAGAAGAGAGTTAAGGGCTGCCTGTCCGCTCTGTGACTCAGAGGGATTTGAAGGAAAAAGGTGTGTCTCTTTTTTTCCAGGAAATCAGAAGGCACAAAGGGAGATGCCTTTGGGCCTTTGCTACTTCACTCATAGGAAGAAGCTGTGTTTTGTGTTACTTGGGCATTGTCTTTGGGCGAGTAAGTCATGCCCAGAGGAAAAGGGCCAGTGTAGACCTTGAGGCAGGAGCGTGCTCACATTTTCCTAAACAGGTTAACAAGTTCTTCCCAATTTGTATTGTCTTTGAAAGCAACTTCGCTTCTGGACCATGAGCTGCTGCATGGGAGCTGAACATACTTGCGTAATCCAGGCACCAGCTCAGTTGTTTTCCGGTTGTAAGTTGATCAGGCCATTGATTTGTTGCAAACATCAGAAATCAGAGAGATTTTAAGTGTGGGACTGTGCTCTAAGATCTGTTTTTGCATTGTTAATTTAGCAACACAAAGCGACATATGCTACTTGCCCTTTTTCTAACAGCATTTAATAGTGGCCATTTTGACTGTTGTCTTTTTTTTTTTTTTAAATCAAGATGTTTTGCCTGCTTTTTAGAAAGACAAACAGTCCAGCCAAATTTATAAAGAAAATCACCTGGAATAAGCTTGGGGACCCAGACGTGATTTTCCAAGTATAGGAAGGAAGCTGTTGTTTGGCAGAAATGGAGCATAAACAAAGAAAGAAACAGTGAGAATGTGATTACCGGGCACACGGACAATGACTGACCCCAAGCAAATCACCGCTGACCCAGGTCCAGCTGAGTGGTACGAGTTAGCAAGAGAGCAACCACGTACCAGTTTGCAGAAAAAAGTTTTGTTATGCCATTAATCCTGAACTAGGCTGTGTAAGGAGGCAGGACATCTTAGAAGTGAGGTATAATAGCTTCCTTCTGGGAAGAAATTTGAGGATTTCCTCTTGTTTTGGCCTGACTGAGAGGGTGGAGGTAAACATGCCATTGCTCACAAATGATGCAGTGGCAGTTCCCCTCTCCTGATTGTTGTGCCTTGCATGGAGCCAGCAACTCTTGTGACTGCCAAGGGCAGACCACAGTCCAAAACTGTTTATGAGGAGCCTCTAGGTTGCTGTGGCACTTAGTGGTTCAGTATAGAGAAGGGGTTGCTTCGAGCTGTCTCTTCATCTACCTCTTGAAAAATTCCCCACCTTCTCTCAGAGGCGACTGGCTACAGCACAGTTGGGTTTGATGGTGGTGCTGCAAATACCAAACAGCCTGAGCAAGGGCTGAAAGACTGACTTATCTTTGTAGCGCTGGGTGATGAAAATGTGGGAATTATGAACCAAAGGAAACATAGGGCTGTAAGAGACCTGCAGAGACCATCAAATTATTATCCTGGACAAAACTGTTCCTGGCAGCTCCTTGTCTCATGTGCCCTCAAAAATCCCCTGTGCCTTCACAACTAGCATGGCTTCAGCATGTACTTCCCAGCCAGGAGCCTGCCTGCATCCCCTCATCTGGATGAAGACCTCAGACTCCTTGCATTCCAGTTGCTTGTAAGCCTTTCTCTAAAAATTCATGCCATTTTTTTGTCTCGGCTCATAATACACAACCACAGAGGGCCCCTTTAATAACTGTCTGAAAGCAAGAGAAACACTCTTCTTTGAACACTGGCTCCCAAGCCCCAGGCATGCTGGGTGGATTTACTGTGCCTACTATCTGGACCAACTCTGGTACACGCCATTAAAAAAAAGTTACTTTCCACTCTTTTTGTCATGTACTGCCAGAATTTACAGGTTTTCTCTGCCCTCTTAAATGAGGCTGGACTTTTCTCTGCACACAGTGTGCACCCCACTTGGTTCCACCCCTGCTTGCTTACCCCAAGACATGTAGGCAGTGTCTCTGGGTGCCCGGGTTCTCCCAGACCCTCATGGGAGAGGGGGTGCAAACCCCTGGCTTTGGCATCCCTCCTTGCATGGAGCCCTGCCAGGGTCTATCGCTTCCTCCCAAGGCAGCGGCCTTAGGATCCCGGCGGTGTTCGTGCTGCCTGGCACATAAGCATTGCCTCCCACGAGGATTTCAGCAGTTTCCCACAGCGACAGCATCTCTGATAGCTGAAATTTCTGATCTTATAAAAGATCTTGATGTCTCAGCAGACACTGCAGCTTCAGCAAACTAAGGACTGTCAAGTGTAGAAGGTGGTGTTTATGCATACATTTTTAATCCTTATTTGCACAGTACTTTGAAGGTACTGTGTCAAAAATGATGGCTTCTTACTGTTACTGTTATCACTGTCATCTGGATTTTCCATCAGTTTGAATATCAGTTATTCGTGAGAAATCAATGCAACAAGCACGAGTTCTTCCAAAGTTTTTTAGTTTGTGTTGTTTTCAGTCACATGGTGCCAGATGTCTTGGAGGAACCTGATCTGACACAAACCTGGACAAGTCACTGTAAAACTGCATACAGAAAGACACAGCCTCATATGCTGCAGCTGGTGACACCAGCAGATACAGATGTTGTTTGCAAAACTCTTCCTTCGCTGTGAGAGCACGAGGAGCAGCAAAGAGCACACGCTGCAGAGAACGGCAGCAACACAAACAGCCTTGGGAGAAAGCTTTGGCTGAGGTGTGTGTTTTGTGCTTCTCACTTAATTTAGCCGTATCGGGAAAACCCACGAAGGAAGAACATTTGGGTGTTTTCCAGTTGCGGAATGATGCAGGAAGAAGCAGGGCTGTAATTAAGCATGCTTGCCTACTGAAATATGTGCGGAGTCACTATGGGATACTATAACTAGCAACATCTATAGGACTGTTTTTAAAGCTGAAGCAGCAATACTGTCCTGGTGTGCCTGATAATTGTGCCTATGCTTGGAAAACCTGCTTCTGCATCGCAAGTTTAGGTTCTGTGCGGCGTAGGAAATGATGCTTTTACTGTGCTCAGCTGCATCAGCTGAGGAATCTGTCATATTCGGGTGCATCTGAGCCACGTGCAGAACGCACTGAGTGATTTCCACCGCTGCCAGCCCATTGTTGCGAGGATTTACTTTATTCCTTACAGATTAATTACAGAAAAGAGTAAACTGGGTTGGGTTTTTTTTTTCCTTCTGATTGCACAGTGATTCTGTGTGCCAAGAAGCCACTCAAAAGAAACAGAAAAAGCACGAGAGATTATGTGTAGCGGAAATAGTGTCTGTCACAGAGTTGCAGATTATTTATTGCTGGAGTGCTTTGATAAGTGGCTGCAACTGGCTCTGATTTCCTCGGTGCTGCCCAGTTGCTTTGATCAGCAATGAAACTGTTAACTGTGCTGACAATTAAATTATTGGCGATGGGCATTGCAGTTTAAACTTCCCCTGACAAACGGTGGTGGATTCCAGCCACCAGGGTCATTGTTTCAGACTTTCTTTGGACACATCGCTGGGCTGAATCATGCTGCGCTTCTTTTCAGGATTTTCTTTCACAGTCACCATGGTTAGAGAGCTGCTCTGGTTTTCCGAGCGAACGCTGGGATTGTAGACAGCGTGCTGGCAGCGTGTGGGAGGTGTGTTTCATTGCCATGTGCCCCTGGAGCAGAGGCTTTGCATGCGGGTGTCTTCTCTGGGTCCTGTGCTGATTTGCAGCTTGGAGGAGTGTAGCATCTAGGAGGGGACCAGAAAGCCTCTGTGCACGCAGCAGGCAGCAAGGATCTGGAGGATCTAGGGTGGGGACGGTGGCTCTGAATGCAGGTGTCGCGTGGGAGAGGAGAGTGATTGCCATCTGAGACAGTGAGCGCTTTGGTGAGTGTCCTTTCCTCCTCTTTCCCTGAGACTCATCCCAGCCTTCCTACTTTCCTGTAGCTCTTTAAAATCTCCCCTTGTGTAGGCTCTTTATTCCTTTTAATCTCTCTTTTTTTACCTGCCCTCCTCTCCCCTCATCTCTCATTCCCCTCCTTTCCGTCTCCCTTTGTTTCTCTGAGGCTGGACAGTCTCATGCAAATGCAGTGGGCTCTTTGAACATTTGTAGCCTTATGCTTTGAGACTGGCAGGAATTGTCTATAATGGATTTAGAAGTACCTGAACACCCTATTTGCATTTCTGCTTGTCTGCTTAAAACCTGTCACTCGGCTCCCTTGAGGCTTGAATTCTGCTAGAAGCAGCTGTGGCAGTGGCATCCTGTGATTTGTTTCATCAGTTGACATTTTCAGGAATTTGGTCTGATATAACGAGGCTGGCCATTTTACTGCCTTTTGCTGCTCAATAACTTGGGTAACTTCTCACCTGCCTGAAGGGATGGAGTCCCCTAGATGTAACTGGCTGTATTAGTGAGAGCCCACATGAAAGTGTGCCTCCTTCTTATGTTGTTGTTGTTGTTGTTGTTGTTGTTGTTGTTGTTGTTGTTGTTGTTGTTGTTGTTGTTACTCAGCGGTCTGTATTGATTTGTGGTATATTTTATTCAGCTAAAACCTCAATCAGCCCAATTCTGCTCTAGATTGCATGTAGAATTAAGAGTTTTAGTAGCGATTTCAAGATCAGGAGCAAATCCTCTACAAAATTAGGTCTTGCCTATGTAAACAAGTTGCACAACATTTAACCACCATTCTGTAACACTGATATAACCCTCCCCTAGTGTGAATTCAGGTATGCCAGTATGAACATGCTTATACCAGCATAGCTTGTTCCCCCGTGGAAAGGAGAACAAGCTATTCCAGTATAGGGCACTTTTATTTGGCTCTGTTGTATTGGCAGAAGTATACCAGCAAATAATAATTGTGATTTAACAGGGGTGAACTGGTACAAAATCATGTATAGAGCAAGTCTTGGTCCACAGACTGCCTCAATAACTGCTTGACAAGCGAGTGTTGAATATGCCGTGTATTTATATTCTTGTCTTTGTGAATGGGGGTACAGTGGAAAGACGTAGTGTTGCTGTCGTTATGTAGTCACAATTAAGAAACTAAGAACTGGTCAGTGTGTTGGCTATAAAGTCATGACTGTGAGTCATGTGAGTCATGACTATAGTTATTTTTAAATAAAATACGTGAGACTTTCTTCACTTTCAGACTGGTTGCTGACCTTTGTTTTTATTTGCAGCATATTGACAACGTGAGAGGGCCATGGCAGAGATGCAAATTCCAGTAATGCTTAATTGGAAGTGCCTTTGAGCTGGCAGGGAAATACAGAGGTGTTCTAGCAATGTTGAAAATCTGGGTCCTGAAAAGCCGCTTGCA
Source organism: Ardeotis arabs (assembly GCA_011801015.1). Lineage (NCBI taxonomy): Eukaryota > Metazoa > Chordata > Aves > Otidiformes > Otididae > Ardeotis > Ardeotis arabs. Next base: position 42,161 of record JAAGAY010146264.1, on the reverse strand, counting down.
TCAGTGTAAAGTGAGTGTGGTGGCTGTGAAATGGCATTCGTATCTGTGGTAATTACCTCAGTCATCAGCAGAGCAGTCCAGAGATCAACAGGCAAGGTACAGAGAAAAACTTCAAAAAATTCCAGTCAGATACTGAAATCCCAAATATCATGGTTTATTGATGGACCTTTTCCCAGTACCGCTGCTAATCTAGATGATTGGTGTGTACCTTGTAGCAAGAACCGTGTAGGAAAGACTCTTGGTGTTTGCAGGCAAAGGAGGAATATATTTGATATGGGAAAGACTTTGTATTCAGAGGAATTGGGGAAAGGCAGTGCCACCACCAGACTAGGGTCTTCTGGAGGGGAACTGTCTTGATTGCACATGGCTGACAAGTGTCTGCAAACACGGGACCTAACTAAAACTTCTAGGTTTTCTTCTACCACAGAGTAAATAAACCGATAAGACCCTTTTCTTCTTCAAGATAAGAGGTTATTTTAAGGCAGGTGATGGTGAGGTGAAGGAGTTTCTGGGGAGGAGAAGCTGCTGCCATGAGGGGACTGTAAAGCTTTGCTGGGAGGAACGCACTTTTGTTGTGCTGCTTATTGGCACAGTTACCTTCTCAGGCTGGTGAAGGAAATAAATGTTCACAGAACGTCATAGTTTCCTCCTGTGAGTTAGTGTCACCTCCATCTCATTTAATTCCCACCTTTGCTTATTGTGAGTGACATTTCAGTGCTGCGATTCTCGACTTCATTACCTCCAGACTGAGCTTCAGAAATAGCTTTCTGAACTGCAAGTGGCTTGTTTTGCAGAGCAGGGAGGAAAACTTCCTTGGTGTATTTTCCCCGAGCTCGTTGACTCCCCGTCACTCTGTTGATGGTGGCGCACATGGCTCCAACGAGCAGGCTGAGGCTCTTGCCTGCAGGCTGGGGCTGGGCTGGGTGGTGCTGGGGCTGTCAGGGTGGCACAGGCAGGCAGGAGTTGGTAAAACTGGTGTATGGTCGTCGAGAGCAAGCAGCTGACCTTGGACAAATCTGCAGCTGGGCTGTAACCCAGCCTAGCATCCAGCTCACCCTGGTCTTTGCCACTTCTTTGTAGGAGGAAAGTGATCTGTGATGATCCTTTTGCTGGTTTAGATTAATTCTCTCCCTGGGCTGACTCATGGGTTTTTCCTACCCTGTTCGCATTGAGTAGGAGCCATAGAGTGTCAACAGCTGATCTTTTCTCGTAAAGAGTCCAGCAACATGGGCAGCCCTGGAAGGAGAGGCAGAGGCATCAGACAGGTTCTTGCCTGCAGTTCTTGGCAGTGAGGCTTGCAGTCGGGACACTTTACGTGAGACTGACGACAGAATCAGTATCAGCTCAGCCCCGCTCCCACAAGAGTTCACCAATCCATTGGTGAGCAGTTTTGAAAAGCTCCTTTTTATTGTCTTGTCGCCTCCGCTTTTACCATTGTTCATTATAAAACACCCAATCATCCTTACAGCAATCGCATCACTGATGTCTGCAGTGATGCGTTATGAGCCGCGCAGGAGAGAAGTCATTAATATCCATGTTTATACATTTCCCTGAAGATGAAGAGATGACTGCAGTGGAAGATTAGTTTTGCTGGGAAAGACACTGAATGAGCTGACCGGATCAAGGGGAAGACATTAAAATGTTACACTCTTTAGTTTTCTCTGCTTCCCTCAGACATTAGCTGGTGTGGTCTGTTGCTCTTTAGCAAATATGTTTGGATCCAGGAGCTTCTTGAGACAGTTAGAAACCCAATGTGCTTTTTGAGGCAGGCGCAATTATTTATTACGTGTTTGTACAGCTCCTGGCACTTCTGGTTGCTGTGTGAATTGATTGCTAATGGTTGGGCAATAGTATTTATTAGTGGCAGCTGGTAATAGCAGTCTGTGTTTATGCTCTGTAGGGGAATTTGGTATGTGTGCACAGCCATGGGATGTTAAAGGTTTTGTACCTCTTAGAGGCACCACAAAGCCTGTACAGAGCATCTAGCCTTCTGCCATTTTAAGTGCTCCCTTAATTCATTTCAGAGATATTTGTTTATTCCTTCCCTGGTTACCCTCCCAAACTTTTCAGATCTTTTCCATCTGGGCTCTTGTGTTTATAAACTCATCTGTGTTTGGAGCTTATAGGCAGCAACCACTTTGAAGCCTACTTTTGTAACACAGACCAAATAGTTGCCAGAAATTGCCATGGGCTCTTGTTCTCCTCCGCCGCCTCCTGACGGCATTGCAGGTCTGTCTGAGATTGCCTCCCTTCTACTCGTTGGATGCCCAGCCCTGCACTCACCACTGTAAGTCAGCATCACCCTGCTAAGGTGGCCACAAAACTTCCCTGATGTACGCAGCCTGGGGATCTGGCACGGCACAGTTGCTATTGAAATATTTTCATTTGTCTTGGTTTGTTTCTCTTGAAAAGTCACGGTGCGGCAGCTCTAACTCCTGTGTTGCAAGACCCACACAGCTGAAGCCTATCACTTTTTTTCTGATGTGGAAAAGATGAGCTGGTCAGCCTTGAGCGGGGCTGAAGTTTGGTCTCATAAAATCCGTCTGTCACCTTTTAGCTGTTCTCCTCTCTGCTTCCTTTTTGTAACAGAGATAATGGGAGTGTTTCCTGCTAACTCCTGTCTCTCTGTGATAAATTGCTGTGGTCTGTATTGGAAAGCATTGTCTGGCTGCTCTTAGCACTGCGATAAAAAAAAATTCTGTGGATCGGCTGCATTGTGTTTGGTTTCCTTTCAGCCAGGGCCAGTCTGGATGCCAAGGACCTGATCTTCCTTCTGTGCCAGGCCTCAGCTTGCATTTGTGTGGGAAGCAGGGATTTGTGTTTGTTTGTTTAAAGCCACCTCTACACTTTCGACATGGAGCTGTTGAAGGTCAGTGTGATCCGTAATCTCTGGAGAGGGGTCTGCAGGTGCCTCTTGTTCTCTATATCCTCCTTTGCGCTCTCTGCCCTTCCTTCTGGCGATGCTGGAGCTGGCGTAGGCATCCTTGCGTTGGTGTTGTGGTGCGTGGTTCATGTTTTCCTTAGCCTCCCCAGCTGGGAACCCCTAGCTCTCCAGGAAGGGGTGCTTTTGACTCCCCTTGTATTTCCAGTTGTTCAGTGTTTGTAGCAAGGAGGGTTTGCAGCCAAGCAGACTGTTTTATTTCAGTTTGGGTTTTTTTGCTGATCTTTCCATTCAGTGATAAAAAAGCCGGTGTCAGTATAGGTTAGCTTTGAAGTGATGAGAAAAGTCCTTTTTCTGAATTCTGCAGCTTTCAGATTTGTTTTTTTGTCAAGAGCTGTATTGTCAGGTTTGCAGCCCATGAGATTGGGAGCCAGGTCCTACCTTGGCTTACACTGGCATCAGCAAGGAGGAATCTCACTATCACCTTCGGTACTATTTCAGAATAAAAGCAATATGAGGGAAAGGTGGCTCAGGTCTTCAGTATCAGGTGTTTCCAGCTAATTACCATTTAAATGTATTAGATGCTCTTTAAAAGGAAGCTTGTAATCACTACAAAGCACATTTAGGTCACTTGGGGACCTTCCTTTTTCATTGACATTAATTCAGAGGCAAAATGCACGCTCTATCATAACTGCTTTCGTGCTGGGATTCTCCAGGGATTTAGCTTATGGCTGATAACTCACACAAAGATTTTCTGTCTGGCTTCTGCCCGGCACGCATGCAGCTGCAATCTGGTAATGGGACAGTTGTACGAGTACCAGAATAGTCACCAACAAAAATACTGCGATAGTATAATTTGAAGAGGTAGGAGGAGATCAGCAAAGACAAATGCACAGTTAAATTTGTATGACGTGAGTGTGTTCATTCACCTGTGTGCCTAAAGCTCCCTCCGGCTGAATCAAAGGAAAGCACCGGTGCAAGGAGTTCATCCTGTCTGCTTGGTTTTCACTAGATAAGTCATGGATAAACTGGGAGAGAAGAAAGGACTGAGGTAGGCATGGAAAGATTTTTGGCTTGAGAGCTGAGTCTGAGAGTGGATTTCGTTGTGCGTCAGCCTACTCGCGGTTTGAGTCCTTTGGGCTCATTTAGCACAGCATAAATTCCACCCTAAATGCTCTTTGCGGGTTGTCTAGTTTCCTTCCTCCCACAGAGATTTTTAATTAAAAATCTAGGACCAGGATAACTCCAGTGCCATCTTTTATCTATTGTTGAAGGAAGAGCTTGATGCTCTCGTCTCTGAGAAACAGTGAAGTTTATGCAAAAATACACAGTATATTAATTTCCTGTAGAATTTCAGGGAGAGCAGCTGTATCAGAGGAAGTATAGGTGGATGCTAAATTTAAACCACTGTACAGCAGATCTTGGCATACTACAGTGCCCAAAAGTCTGAAAAAAGCTAAAGAGGGGCATATAAGGATCTTTTAAAAAATAGATGCACTTCCTTAAAATGTATTTGGTCTTGTTTTTTCAGCCCTCCGGGTGAAGGCCCCTGAGGTTTACAGAACCCCTTTGAATCTGACAGGAGAAACAACAAAGTAGAGGAGCGGAAAATTCAGCATGATCGGAGCACCGTGCCATGGGATGTGGTCGTTTCTCCATCACTTAGCTGTTCTTCAGAAGCAGATGAGCCAGGTCGACTAGAATTTAGTGGGACTGGGGTCAGAGACATTGGGTGAAAGTATAGTTTGTGCTTATACAGGGTGTCAAGATAGACGTATACTTCTAATCTAAATTCTTGGCACTTAGAATTGTCTGTTTCATTCTTCACGAGTGTGTGTTTCATAGAGTGGATGCTCATGACATAAATAATCCGGAACTGATTCTGGGAGATCTTTGTGAAGTGGAACACCACTTGTTTTCTCTCTTGTATGTTGGTTTGTAAACTTCCTTTCCTGCCATGACCTCTGTCTTACGTCCATGTTGAAGTTGCCTTCTGAGCCTGGGTCTGAAAATGGCTCAACAGGACTTGAGATATAAGTCTGATTTTGTTTTACTTTGTTACAAGGGGGCAATATTTCACAAACAAGGGAATAATGTCAGGAGGACACTGAAGCATGAAAGCGGGTCTTTAAATTAGCTTGGTATTTCCGAGTAATGGTGTGGTGGGAGTGTAGCCCCAAGGCACAATCTTTTCTAGATTTAATTATATAAAGGCAGAGGTGGATATCATAGAAAGCCATCAGTGAGGCTTGCAGTAGTCTGGGTTTTTTTTAAATGTCATTAAAGCTTGAAGTAGAATCCTTCCATTAAAAGGGAATATGATCTCATTATGTGATTTAGATAGCGATATGAGGGATGCTCTTTAGTATGTTCTTTTTAAAGGAAAATATCAAGGCAAGAATTGACCTCAAAGATGTGGTCTGCTTGCAAATGACGTAACTGCACACCTGTCCAAAGCAATGTCTTCTTGTCATGGCTTTAAATCTCTAAGAGCTTTAGCTAGAGCAACTAAGTGAATTTCTCATTTATGTTTCCATGTGCCTGATGCCATATTTCCCTCACCACCCTGGGCCTGTTCCAAATCCTGTCACCCCCTGCAAAGGGCCATGCTCATCGGAGCCATCTTGCAGGCAGTGGGGACCGCAGGCGCCATGCGGGGCCAGGCTCCCTCTTCCCAGGACTGGTCATGGTGACTCCATCAGGGCGACTCCTACTGCGGTTTCAGGTCTCTAACCGAGAGGTACCACTAGAAAAACTGGGTTATTGAAAAGCTGTTCTTTTAGGTAGTCAGGCACAGTTTAAATGGATTGTATGGGAGGTCATCAGAGGGTATTACTAACAATTAGCGTGCATAAAAACTTCAGGTCATGGAGGGGTGTAGGATATTCATTCCTCAAGTAGTGTGTGTACTGAGTTACGGATAATTACTGGAAAGCTCAATGTGTCAAAGGTGGACATGGTTTATGATTATGCAACTGATTAATACTGTTCATGGGACTCAGAGACTTGTTCCCTGAAATGCTCAGGCTTGGAGGCATTGTGTTCACAGAGTGTCTCAAACAAAATGTGTCACTGGTGGATGAGCTATCAATATTAATAACAAATAATAACAAATCTGCTTTTCAGGTGGACATTTTTGAGTCATATTCCAGTCTTCTTTAGACCTAATACTATTTATATTGAAATTCATAACTTTGTGCGTATTTTCTTAACTAGCACAAAGCTTTTAACACAGTTTTTTAGTGCCTAACCTCATATCGTGTCTCTGTGCCTGAACCTTGCACACGTGGAAGTCAAAGGGAGCGTTGCCTTTTGACTCAGGCACACGCTGTCAAACTGCTGCAGGCTGGCCGGGAGCTGTGCCCACACTTCCAGCGCAAGGGTTGTTTGTATTGCAGGTGAGGTACGATGGTGGCTTATATCTGCTTGAACAAGCTTGGTCAGTAGCAGACACCAGCATAGATTTCAGAATGATCTGGCCATGTGGTTCTTGCCTGATTTTTCAGATATGATTTCTAGCCTGCCTTGCATGCCTTACTGCTGAGGCCACACGGTTAGCCCTACGCCAGCTGGCTAGCTCAAAGGTGATTTATGTTCGTGTGCGTGAGTTGCTCTTATACCTTAATTTTGATGTAAATGCATCTCCAACAGCCTCTTGAGTTCACTGCCAAGAAGCAGCTGTGATAGCCACGTGAATCCTTGTGTCATCTATAGGAAACTTATAATTTAAAGAAGTATATAAATACTGCTAGATAAACAGGAATTTAGAGGCACAAATCTGGTTCCTGAGTTTGTTTCAGAGTAGATTCTTACTGGAATTTCTTGGCTAGTGTGCTACAAAAACTGCATCAGGAGATCAACTGTGATCTGTGATGGCACATTTCTTCCTATACGTTGCACGTGTGCTTGGTTGTACATTATGTTTTGGTGGGAAGTCTTTGCTAATCTGCTTTTTTACTTTATTTTCCTCCTTGAAAGAGTGACAACTAGAGATATCAGTAACAAATAATGGTAAACTTTAAGTAAAGATTTGGTAAGGTGGATAAGCATTCAGGTGCTTGATGTATGCCTAACAGCTGTGATTTACCTGTTGGTCGTCCTTGGTTGAATTTATTAGAACACGGATTAAAGGGCTGAAGGGGCCTCAAAGAAAGCACGTTACCTTGCTGCATAGATTGGTGCTTCAAAAAAAAATAGCTTTGTATGAGCTTTATTCAGTACAGATGCCTTCAGAAATTGAGGCCTAAAGGAGATGTAAAGTATGATTTACCAAAAACAAAATGAGGGAGTAAGACAAAGGTCTGCAGGAAAGGTGCTCGTTTGTGTCTTTCCTTGAGTGCTGGGGACTTTCTCATCCTTCTGGTAGTATGAGCAAAACCTCTGATTCTGCACACACCTCCTGTTACCAGGGTAATAATTAATGTTGATGTACTGGTTGTAATTACAGCAAGTGAGGTATGATCTGTGCAGTTAGCAAGGGGAAAGACCAGGGAAATTGCTAAATCAGGAGAAGCCCCTCAGTGCTAGTGGGAAATTTAATATGCGTTGTTAAATTAATAGCCTTCTGCATAACAATCAATTTACAGTTTAAAGGGCAGAGGAGGTGGATGTAAAAATCATTAAGCGTTCATTTCAGTGACCCACTTGATATTCTTAGGCGGAGGAAATCTCTACCATAATGTTTACAGAGTAAATTGCAAGTGTTTTAAGACAAAAAAAAACCACATGAGGATTGTGTATTTAATACTTACTACTGCCCATTTCTAAGCAATAAGGTTGCAGTGATCCCTTTCCCAAATACAACATGGCTTTAGCGATGGGCTGATGTTTGCTCACAGGAGATGTTTATCCAAACCCGAGGTGATTCTGAAGATGAGGTTTTCCTACATGTTAAATAAAAATGTTTTGCCCTTTGTGATCCTGCCTTCAGATTTCTTAGTCCCGAGTTAAACAGAGATCCCCAAAATGAATGATGTGGGATGTTTTTTTTCTCGGTGTAGGCATTCAGTGCCTGGTTTTGCCTGTAGTTCTGTTTGTGGGCTTTGTACATAATGCTCACTCTAGAGAGTGATTAGTTATGAGAAGATTATGTGTGTAAGTGCTGCTGGTGTGCTTAAAGCTGCAAATGTTCTGGTGTACAAAACGGAAACATTAATCAAGGCATCTTACAGAGAATTAACGGAGGAAATAGTTTTTTTTTCTCCTGATTACTACATAATTTTCACCGCCCAGTGCAGGGAAAGGCAGGCAGAGAAGCAGAAGGTGATAGGAAGAGATTGTTTTCTTGGAGAGAGCAAGAGCAGATTGCTGGGGGACTCTGCAGGGCTTGTGAGCTTCAAGTTATGTCGTGGGGATGAACTAGCCACACTCCTGAGCTTGCCAAAGAGGCTAACAGAAATCCTTCCTGTTGCATATAATCTTAATAAAGCTGTCTGTAGCTTTAGCTTTCCGTAACTTGGTTCCTTTGTTGCAAATGGATGACTTTTCCAGCCTGGACTGACTGCCAAGCCGAGCGATATGGCATGCAGGAAAGGACATGGCGGTTCTTAAAACTGGAGTGCTCCTGCAGTACCAGCATTTCAGTGTGTTCATCTGGAGCATATGAAGGATTGAAAGAGTGGGGCTCCATCAAGCTCCTGGGGCTGGTTTGGGATCCAATAGAGCAGTACATGGTCTAGGAGGAACACACCAGGAACCACCACTGGTGAGGAAAGGTCCCCTTGCCAGCATCACAGACAAATAGCTGACCCAATAATTCTGGGGAATAGCTGACACTTACGCGGAAGCTTCATTGCTTTAGGTTCCAATTAACAGCATGACAGCCCAAAACATTGTCAGCTGTAATATGCATGTTTTGCCATATCCTTAACCAAAACCAAACCGTGGATGTCCTGATTTCAGCAAGGATGGAGTTAATTTTCCTCTCGGTAGCCAATGTGTTTTGGATTTCCTATGTGAAGAATGTTGATAAATACACTGATGTTATGAGTTGTTGCTAAAGAGACCAAGGACACTGTCCGACTTTCCAGGTCTATGCTAATGTGCAGGTGCAGGAAACTGGGAGGGATACAGCCAGAACAGTTGACCCAAAGTGGCCAAAGAGAGTATTCCATGCCATAAACATCACGCTCCATGTATAAGTGAGGGTTGCCCAGGGAGGAGCATCACGCTTTCTCTTTCTCTCTCCCTTTCACTCCTTTGCTTGCTACTCAGTTTGGTTTCGTTGCCGCGATCGCTGCTCAGGGCAGGCTGTATCGGTCGTGGGGATATCAAGTGCTGAGAAATTGTGCATTATTCATTTTGTATATTTTATCTTATATTTTATCTTATGTTCTGTTATTATTGTAATTTTCCTTTGCTATTCTAGTAAAATGTCTTCATCTCAACCCACAAGTTTTCCTTTCTTCCCAGTTTTCTGCCCCGTCCCTCTGGGGAGGGGAAGGGTGAGCGAGAAACTGTGTGGTGACTCAGGCTACAACAGTCCTTTTGGAAAATCTGACGACGTTCATCTTAGCATTTTATTCCTAAAAACTGTATCTCTTGTGGAGGTCCTTTGACTTTGCTTCAGTTTTTGCAAAACTGGCTTTCAGAAGGATTTGGATTATTTTCTCTCCCTTTTCAAAAACTTCTGCTGCTGTGTTGCCCCATACAATGATGTAATCAACATATTGCAGGTGTTCTGGAGTGCCACCCTTTTCCAGTGCAGTCTGGATCAGTTCATGGCTGATAGTGGGGCTGTGTTTCCACTCCTGGGGCAGTTGATTCCAGGTGTACTGGATGCCCCTCCAAGTGAAAGCAAACTGTGGCCTGCATTCTGCTGCCAAAGGGATGGAGAAGAATGCATTGGTGATACGAATGGTGGCATACCACTGGGCTGCCTTTGACTCCAGTTCATATTGAAGTTCTAGCATGTCTGGCATGGCAGCACTCAGCAATGGCGTAATTTCATTCAGGCCACGATAATCCACCGTTAGTCTCCATTCTCTAGTAAATTTTTGCACAGGCCATATGGGACTGTTGAAGCATGAGCAAGTCTTGCTGGTCACTCCTTGGTTTTCCAGTTGACGAATTAGCTTATGGATCAGGATCAGGGAGTCTCGATTGGTGCAATATTGCCACTGGTGCACCATGGCAGTAGTCATTGGTACTTGTTGTTCTTTGACCCTCAGCATCCCCACAATGGAAGGGTTCTCTGAGAGACCAGGCAAAGTAGACAGGTGTTTAATTTCCTCTGTCTCCACAGCAACTATATCAAAAGCCCACCAGTACCCTTTCGGGTCTTTGAAATACCCACTCCTGAGATAATCTATGCCAAGAATGCACAAAGCATCTGGGCCAGTCACTATGGGGTGCTTTTACCACTCGTTCCCAGTCAGACTCACTTTGGTCTCCAGTAGAGTTAGCTGTTGGGATGCTTCTATCAGTCCAGAAATACAAATGGGTTCTGTCTCTTTATAGCTTGATGGTATTAGGGTACACTGTGCACCA
>JAAGAY010146264.1:0-31772 GCA_011801015.1 Ardeotis arabs | reverse complement strand
TACTGAGCATGATGTCAGATGGGATGGAATAGCCCTTTGGCTAATTTGGGTAAATTAACCCCAGGTGTTAGCTAATTAGTTAACTATCCCAGCCATAGGGGCTACCAGCTTCAGTTCTCCACCCAGCTCAGGTAAATATTAACTCTATCCTGGCCAGAACCAGGACAGATGCTCCTATCAGTCCAGAAATACAAATGGGTTCTGTCCCTTTATAGCTTGATGGTATTAGGGTACACTGTGCACCAGTGTCTCCTAGAGCCTTACACTTTTGTGGGTCTGATGTGCCAGGCCATTGAATCCATGCAGTCCAGTAAACTCGGTTGTCCCGCTCCTCCACCTGGGTGGAGGCAAGGTCCCCCTAGTCTGGTTTATAATATTTTCTAGTCACTTTTTGTAAATATGGATCAGAAGTCCCTTCCATAGGATCAGAGGTGACATCAGCCCTTCTACACTGTCTGGGGAGCTGCCTACTGGAGACTGGAGCAGCAATTTTTCTGGGAGAATCTCTGTTAGCTATTGTTTTTCCTCACAACTCACGTACCTGTGCTCTAGGGCCAAGGTAGGTTTTCCATCCCACTTCCTCATGTTCTCTCCTTGGTCATGCAAGGTGACCACAGTGTACCTCACCACATGTACCATCTCCCTTGAGCAGAGAGAGGTCTTCTTCTAATAACTGAGATATTGGTCCCTGTAGTTTCTGAAACTCCTGCGATAGTTTTTCAAACAGTTTTTTGAACAGGCTTTCAGAGTTTTCAGTCAGTCTTTCCACAGCTGAGGCACAGGCCCGTATTGGGGAAGAGAGATAGTCTTTGTATTGTCAGAGTTGGTTAGCCAGCTGCATGTACCGATGGTGCCTTGTCGTCTTTCCTGAGTTGGCATACAATGAAGGTGCGCGCTGTACAATCTTCCACCACATGGGTCAGCAATGTTCAATTTCATCTGGATCTACGGATTTCTGCAGGTCATCCAAGTTATGATAAATCAGCTCCCGAACAGCTAATTCCCTCAGAAACTGGATACCTCTCTCCATGGTGGTCCACTTGCTTGGGTGGCATACAATATCTTCCTTGAAGAAATACTTGTCCCTCACGCCTGGCAGGAGTTGCCTCCAGAGGCTGCAGGCTCCTGACTCTCTTCCAGTCGCCCTGTCAATGGCTGCTTCCCTAGAGAGGGATCCAAGCTGCCTGCCTTCCCTGCCCTCTAATTCGAGGCTACTGGCCCCACTGTCCCAGCATCAGAGCAGCCAGGTGACAAGTTGCTCACCTTGATTACGGCTGAAATCTTTTCACATATCTCACAGCTCATTCAGGGATAGGGACCGGGTGACTACCTCTGCTTCTGCCTCTTCATGTTTTTGTGATGTCCCTGATTCCTCATCGTCTTTCACTATGCAAACTGATTTTTTGGTGTATTTCTTCTGTACAGGGGCACCTACCAACAACCAACAGGGGGTTGGTTTGGTGCAGGTTGGTTTTTTGGTTCGTCTGCGATGCTGCTTGCTGGGGTTGGAGTAGCCACAGTGTCTGTCGTGGGGGTTGAAGCGCTTCACTTCACTTCTACCTAAGAAGAGGTAGAGAAGAAAATTGCCTGCTCAGGCACTTTTCACTTTATCAGGGTTTTTTTAACTGTTAGTAGGGAGTTGGTTGTCCGATTGCCTATCTTATAAATAGGTATTTTAGGACTAGCTTCCAGAAACAGATGTACCAGATTTACTTTCTGATCTGATTGTAGTTCTTCATCTGTTGTAAATCACCAGTGCACCACTGAACGAATAATTTACCCTTGTTGAGGAGCCGTGCTGCAGTTCTTCCTTGTGAATACTTAGCACTGTAATTGCCAGAAATGTTTCTGCTAACAATTTGCCTTCTCTTTTCACTCATGAGATTTTTACCTCCTCAGGGTTAATTGAATCAGGAAATGTCAGTATCTTGAGATTTAATTTTTCTTATTGATGCGGATTCTGGAGTGAATGACTACTGTGAATATAAAATATGGTGTAATTTGATTTCTGGGAAATATTTAGTGACCAGAAAAAGAAAAGGTTGATTGAAACAAGCCTTGAATAAATTAAGAGCACCCCCTAACTAACATAGCCTTCTTGACTGTATGAAACCTCCTAATTAACTATTTATAAAAACGTGTATATTTCCAATCTATTTTGGAATACTGGAAATGAGAGTAAGCAAACCACCATACCCACCAGTTTGCAAAGGCAGGGGCAGCATAATGTCTGCACAGTTTTTAGATGTATGATAATTATATATAAGGAACTTAGAAAATTTGAAGATGGAGCCAGGAAAATTCCATCCCCAGAAGCCTCAGGCCCAGTGCTGAGAGCTGCCAGTATCTTCCCAGCAAGCACAAAAGGCTCAAAATGCAGAATGTGAAAGGCATCTCTGCACCAGCCCTGATCATCTGTAAGTGTATTGGTCCCTGCCTTCACCCAAAATGGGTTCGGTGCTGGAAGAGGAGAGTGCTGGCTGTTCCCATTTGCTTTAGTGGCAGCCACGAGGCTTGCTGATAAAATAGCTTTTATTGTTGCCCCATTGCTCTTTCGTTGGCTGTTCCTGAAGCTGCCTGGGAGCAAAAGTCCCATTAGGCAATTTCACCCTGTTACGTTCACCACTTCCATTGTCTTGTGTTTCAGGAGGGTTTGACGCAGACTTGTCATCTGTTATGTTTTTCATTTTTAAAAGATGAAGTGGTCTCAAACACAGCGTTAGCGAAAAGTTTATTTCTTACTGCTGAATGATTTATTCCTGTTTAAGCTACGGCAAACAGCCCACATTTAATAGCCTATTACTGCTTAGAGAGCTGTCAACGCAAAAGGGGCAATCCTGAAAAATACTGTATTTAGTGGCTCTATCAATACTCTCTGTATTACCTTTCCTTCATTTTTATGATCAAGAGCACAGAATACGAGGCCAGAAATTACCTGAGCTGCAAACTTCAGGGTGCTTTAATCTACCAAGACTAACAACCAGATAAATTCATGCATGCGCTAGAGTGAAGATTTCTCGCAAATCCATTAGCTTCCTAGGAAAGCTAATGGATTCTGCATCAGCTGGTGTCTTCAAGTCAAGACATGATGTCTTTCTGAGACAATTCTCCATCTCATCTGCCAGATTTGGAGGGAACGCTGAAACAGTGGGTGAAATTTGTTGGCTTGTGTTATGTTGGTGGTTTGATAACATAATGGCAATTTTTGGCCTTCTGCAATTCTGGCCCAATTTTGATTTTTACCTTCTCTCTATTCCCCAAGCCCCCACAGAACTGATTTCCGTGAAGTGTCTGCCATATCCTGAAGCAACCTCCAAAATACTGATTTAGAAGTAGATTCAGGTTTCAGAACAACAATGTTGTCCTCAAATCAGCCATGCAAAATTTGAGGCTCAAGAGCGCTCATGTCTAGAAGTGTATGTTCTGTGGCTGCTTATTTCTTATCAGATACTTCATCACCAGTGAATTTGTGTGTGTTTTCTAGATAATCATGCATTAATAGTATAAAAGTAGATTTAGTACAAGGCTGTATTCTTGGAACGCCTCACACCCTCCTGTCTCGTACAGGTGATTCTGGGCAGAGGCTGGATTGTTTATCTAAGGAGCCCTGTTGTGAAAAACACTAAACACACCTCCCACATTCCTGTTACATCCCTGTGGAAAATTGCCCATGGCATCTACTGTTCAGCATCCCCTACAGCCCTCAGGAGCTTTGTGTAATTTGAAGCCAGCTTGGGCAGGCATACCCCCATAGACAGATGTAACAAGTAGCTCTCTGAGTAAGCGAGCTACCGAAGCCTCATTTTCTTCTGGATTTGTGGCTTATGTTGGATTTGCTGATGTTTGGTAATAGCTAGATTCATAGTAGTGCCCTTCTTTCCGAGGACAGTGGTACAGTTTCCCTTCTTTCTTTAGTCATTGATTTCTGCATAGCTTTTAAGAAGCTAATATTTTCAGGTTTTCCAATGCCTGTCGGAAATAGAGAGGATAAAACAGGATAGACACAGATGCAGACACACAAAGAGATATCTTTTGGAAACCAAGCCAAATATTTCAGGTGTATTCTAGAATCTTAATAGTGTGAACTACATTTTCTCCCACCAAGGAGAAAAGTGTCTGATGTATTAAAAAAACCCCAGAATTTAAAAAAAAAAAAAAGTAATTTTCTGTGATTTTGTGCTGCACTTTGCACTGCATAACGAGGTAAAATCTCATAGGCTAAGTTTCTGTTTCAGCCTTTCTCTGAAAAAAATGTCATATTAATCTAAGATGGTGCAATCTCAGGGAATGAGCTGCAGGCCAACAATTCTTCTCTTTTACCCAAAATAAAGGAAAAGTAAGTTGAACTGCATGCACACCATAAAGCGCACTGAACGAGAGGCTCTGCTGCTGTCAGCTTCTAGTTGGAGTGAAGCCCATGAAAATGTGTATGGCATAAGAGTCTGTCTGGATGAGGGGCAAATGTAGGAAGGATCTGTGCCCATGAGCTGGAGTAACGCGATGTTAGATGATCTTTGAAACAGGCCAGCATGTTGGTGTCATGGTGTGTTGCGTGGTTGCATGTGTGCGGCTGACAGACAAGACACATTGCAGCTGCTGCTTCTCAGGGAGCTTCGGTCGCTGGAGGTCTTCTGCCAAGAAGGACCCAGTTAAGAGGAACTTACTCACATTGATCTTTGTGGTCAGAAGGAGATGAAGTGCTATCACAAGTTTGTATTAAGATATTTAAGAGAAGAGCCAGACCAACTTAGGGACTTGAGAAAAGTCTTTTCCTTTTTTATTGCCCAGTGGCTGTTCCCAGTTGAACAAGGCATACAGATGTCTTGCCGTCAAGCCCATGGCTTAAATAAGCGTGGGAATGAAAGAGCATCAGCACAATAATTCTGTCAATTATCCTGTGGTTGAATAGTGTGAAATAATAGGCGATGGAAATGTTAGAGCATTGGTCTCTCTGCATAGCAAATACAGCGGCAGTTGGAATAAATTGTATTCTGGTATGTCCAACCTGGTACAAAGCCTTCTCTTGCTCTGGTGTCTGGAGAGGTTTTGCCACTGATATCAGTGTGAGCTGGCTGGCAGTTCTCCACTGAAGTGGCTTGTAGTATCGCTGAGACAAAATGATGCTGAATGCAGCCTTGTTGGTATCCTGTCAAGAAGAGTCTCTGCCATGAGAGCAGGGCATAAGAGCTGGATAGACGGATGGTTTATGTGTGTAACTTGTTCCCCAGCTTGCTTTCCACTGGATGGACCTGGGATTTCTGAGCATCTCCCTGAACGATTGGCTTGGCCTCGCAGGATCACTGCTTTTTTGGGGAGAATATCCCACAGATCTGCTTTTGCTCCAAGCCACTTATGAGCAGTTACAGAGGTGGAGAGTTGAGACAGCCTTTCTGGAAATAAGGGCAGAAAATAGATCAGTGTTAGCATTCCAAACCCAGCTATTTAGACCTGGATTATTTTTAAATATTTTCCTTTCAGACACATGACTAGCTGCATTTTCCTCCTCTCTCTCTTTTCTTTTTTTTTAAAGCTAGTTTTAATTTTGCAACTTCTCCCCACCCAGCTGTATGCAAAAAAAAGGGCTGTTTACATGGCTAAATGCTAGGTAGCTAAGTTACCTGCTGCTTCAGAGATGCTGTTGGCCGCAATGGGAACCTTGCGACTTTTTGAGCCTGGACGTATGTTTGCAGGGTGGTTTTGCTGGGCAGCTGAATCAACAGGAGCTAGGGCAGCAGTGAGTGAAAAGCACTGCAGCTGCCTCATTTCACCCGGCTGCCATCGCACGTTGTCAGCCTGAAGCACAGCCTCGCGTGAGGCACTGTGCGAAGGGTTGGTCTGCAGCAGCCGCATCCAGCGCACGGCGTCCTGGCGCTCAGATGCAAAGCCTTTCGCCGAGAGTTGTGTGAAGTGGTTATAGTGAAATGCTGCTGCTGAATCTGTAGTAGCTTACAGCCACTTCACAGGGGGGGACATGATCACACATGGGGCTTTTAGGGAACATTGTGTCCTCAGCACTGCACAGACCTTAATTCAT
The DNA here is from genome assembly GCA_011801015.1 of Ardeotis arabs. NCBI lineage: Eukaryota > Metazoa > Chordata > Aves > Otidiformes > Otididae > Ardeotis > Ardeotis arabs. Next base: position 25,738 of record JAAGAY010146264.1, on the reverse strand, counting down.
CCTCTGTGGACATCACAGGCCCAGCAGGAGATGTGCACCTCCTCAAATTGCAGCTGTGTGGCCTGAGAGAGGCCTATTTTCAGGTTAGCCCCAGCTGCTAGCCACTAGCCCCAGCTGTTAGCCCCTTTTTGGATCTTACCAAAAAGACCGCCTCACATCTGATGGCTCGGCGGTCCCAGCTTGGTGAGTTGGGTTCAGAAAGACCTGCTGCTCAAAGTGATTTTGGTAACCTGTGCTCATTGTTGGAGTCCAGACTGGTTTAGATCAAATTAAGCTCTTGTGCCCAGAAGCCATCTCTTGCAAGAAAGAAGGAGCAGATTCTCGCTCACCTTGTAAATCACAGCTAGTGTATAAATTTGATGCAGCCTGCTGTGTGAATAAATTAAAAAAAAAATTACAAAACCTGAAAAATTGAGACTGCCTTCTACAGGGAATAGCAGGGCAAGTGGAGGGACAGCGCTCAGATAAAACATAGGAGGGGAATTTCTCACACCGGGACAGGTTCATGGCATCCCCTTGTGCAGTTTCTTAGCTGTGAAGGCTGAGCTCCAAGGGGCCACTGAGGGTTCCCCATTAAATTGGGGCGTTTGGGCCAGTGCAAGCACCACAGTGCTACTGGGAGCAGGAAGGGCAGGGTAGGATGTTCTAGCCCTTAATCAGCCCATTTTCCACTTAGTGCCACACGGGTCACCTTACATGCATGTTGGTCCTGCCCTCCCAAACTGTCGTGCAGCTCTGGGCAACTTTTTCCCCTTTGCCTTCCGAGTAGCCTAAAAGCAATGGGAAAACTTGAAGGATCTTTTCAGGAAAAGTGTGCTATCCTAAAGGGTTTTTCTTACTACAGTAACTGTCCCCCGGAGAGGCAGCAGGCCCTGTGGTCCGTAATGCCCACCCAAAGGCTGAGTGAATGCTTCTTACTGCTAGTAAGAGCCCTCCCTCTGGCTGCACATGGGGAGAGAATGAAGCTTGTAACTCAGGAGGGAGACAGTCATAATATCTGTTTGTAACAGGTGAGAAAGAACCTCTTGTTGGATGCCTATAAAAGAAACCTTTAATTCCAGCCAGGATAGTCTAATGCATTAGCCAAGTGGTGGGAAAGAGCACGATACCACCGGGCTCTTCTGTGGGGGTGCAAGGAGGCTTTTGGGGAGACAAATGCTGTTCTTTACCCTCACAGAGCAGCAGGGTTTATCTATCTTATTGATCAAACTGCAAGGCTGATATAAATACCTTTTTAACGAAAACTGAAATTATTTATATGTGCTGTAATTGGAAATAAGGGCAGGAGTGACACGGGCATTGTCTGCACTTGCTGCTCTCTGCAGCCAATGCAGCTGGGCTGCTCTTCCTCCATGTGGCTCAGATGAAATGTTGATTTTTGTGTAGCTGGTGTAACTCTGCTGACATTGATGGAATTACATTTATGAAAGAGACTCCAAAACCTTAAGAAAAAAAGGTTAATTTTAGCCATTGTGCACTGGATAGACCCAGTAAGTAGCTATTATCCTAGATAGCTCCTTGTAGGTAGGAGAGTGTTCTGCTGCCTGGATTCACCTGCTTCCCTGCAGTTTGCAAATACTGAGAGTCAGCAAATCAGTAATTGTAGCTTCAAACTAATATCACTTTCTTTTTTTTTTCCGCATAGCCTTCTGGCACTCTGTAAAAAGATCTGGCACACTGCATAGGCGGCTTTGAAGCAGCAGAGTCATCTGGGTGTGAAACTTTGATTTCCTGTGTCTTGAAATGAACTGTTATTTCTATCTTTCCTTTTCAGAAAACCCCCACAGCTCATGCCATGAAGGAGGAGAACTTTCTTCGTCGCAGGTTCTCCCTCTGTCCGGCCTCGTCCACCCCTCAGAAGGTCGATCCTCGCAAGCCGACGCGCAGTTTGTTCTTTGGGGCTGACAATGACATCTACCCACTCAGCCCAGGTTGGTTTCTGGTGTGTCAGTGCAGAAAGTAGCATGTCTCAGGCGCTTGACTGCTGCCAGGAAACAAAAAGAAACAACTTAATGTGGAGAGAGGGAAGCTGTTTCAACACAGGTATTACTGGATCTCAGACAGTGCTGCTTTCATGATGCTAGTGCTTTCATTGCCATGGCATTAAGTGGGAAGAGGGCATCAGAGTTGGGGTTTGTAACTGTTTGAACACTGCACGGCCTCACATTTCAAAAATGACTAATGTTTTTGGGCACTTCCAATTTGAGGCACTTGATGGATTTCACCCTAAGCGTTGGACTTATTTAAGATTTACTGGCCCCATTTGCAGACATTTAATGGCGGGTTTCCCTGTTCAGATTTAGAGCCCGGGATAAGTATTACAAGAGCAGACTTTCTGTGGTTAATGTTCTGTAAATATCTACAAGCACTACAACTACCAGGAATCTTGACACGTTGCAGTAAATGGCAGACTGGTCGTTCTCTTTACATCTTTTTTTGCTTTGAATTTCCTAGCACCCTTTTTGAAGGAAATAGAGGTCATTTTACTGTTTCAGAATTTGTTGCTCACGATAAACATTCGAGTATTTCCTTGATTGCAGACTGCAAACAATGCTTCCATTCCAGTCTGTAAACAAGTGTTTCAGGGAACAGTCACAAGTTTGTCGAGCTGTCATTTGCAGCTGCTGTGTCAGTGCTAAATAATCAAACCGCACAGCACCTTTGTGAGCTCTCAAAACACTGATACCTAGAGAAAGAGCACAGCATCTGTCAGAAAGTTTCAGTGTTCGTATAGATGTAACACCTGACAGACTCTCTGGGCTTTGCAGATGTAGTGCAAAAGCAGGTCTGGGTTTTCTGAGCTAATTGTCTTTAAGTGCAAAGGTTTCAAGGGCCTCTGATTTTACAGGTATTTCTATTTGTAGGCGTCTGCTTCAAGGCAATGGGGAGCCTATTTTCAGCAGTGCTGACTAATCCTGGCTGTCACTGAAGTTGCTGGAAGCTTCAACAACTTCTGATAATCAAATTGAAAACAACTGAAAATGGGACATCTAAAATCTCATACATTTCAAACCTGTAGGGGCTTCTGAACCGCTAGCTGCCCATGAGTACAGTCCATACAAATGTGTGGTAGGTAAATAGCTGTTTCACTTCTGCTGTCGTTGGGAGCTGAAGGGCTGATTTTTCAGGCTGTAGTCACTTCCCCTTGCTTCAGGGAGATGGAGAGCCATAGCATTTTCAGTGCTAAAAAAGTTAGTCTTCCTCACAGAGGTATTTCAGTGCCGTAGTCCTTCAGAAACCAGGGAAAGTTGAGGGTTTCAGATTGGAGAAGGTAGCTTGAAGAGTTTGTCTCTTCCTCAGCTTCCCCCATCACCTTGTTTCTCCTTGATCCGTGCTGGCAGCTGGACCAAGCAGCCTTTGTTGGGCTCAGCAGAACAAGCACCTTGAGCCACGCTGGAGCTTTTGTTCTGCTACACAGTTCTCCCAAGTAACCTCCAGCACTGGAGTCATTAAGGGCAGTAGCCCTCTGTAATGCAAAGGAAGAGCATAGGCCAACAGGTTTGTAAAGGAGAGAATATCCCTTTTTTTAAAAAAAAAGAAGTTACTGCTTCAGGCAGGGGATGTCTTGAAGAGAGTCTGGGGTTTTGTCTATCCTTACATTTTTTTTACTCCATTCATTGCTTTCCTGGTCCCCACAGAGCTGCCTTGTCTCTTTGTTTTCCTCACATTTACCAGAAGAAGTAACTGTCATTCTTCACATTCAGTTGCCATTTCCCGTGGTGGGCTGTCCTTTCACACCTTTGCTGCTGCTTCTGCCTCATTTTCCTCTGAGCCTCGTGTGCTTCCCCCCACCTTCTCCAGTCCCTCTGAAGGCTGCTGCTATCACCATGGATAAGCCACAGGTCTACATCCGTAAGCTACATCCAATATTTCTCTGTCCCCCATTTTTCTCTGTTCTTTTACGTGAACTTTCAGTTCTTGAGGCTTTTCCAGTGGGCCCTGTTTTGCTGCGTGGCCCCAGCAGATTTTCTTTATGAGGGCACTGGGCTGATCGTGTTGGGTGGGTGCTGTGGGCAGCAAAGCCCAGTGATTTCCTGTCAGGAATTTGGTGGGTTGTGAGGTGGCTGGAGCTGCAGATCTCACAGCACCAATGCCTAGAATTAGCCCTCCAACAACAAAGATGTGCAAGTAAATAATTCAGTGAGAAGGGAGTGACAGACTTTACACCTCAAGCAAGCTACACTATGAAGATCCAATTCAGTGAGAGGATTTTTTTTTTTTAAGGAAATGTATGGGAAATGCAGAGGGCACTATCTGAAATAACACTTCGGACTTTTTGACTCTTGCTTGCACGCAAAAATGCTAATGATTCTGGTAACTAAAAGAAATTTGAGGAAGAGATTTTCTTTTTATGGGAAGTTCACAAACTAGAGAGACATGAATTCATGATCCTTTCCTGTATCTGTCTTTCACTTAGCAATAAGGAGAGAGAATGTTTCTCTATTTTCACTTTCAGAGGGTTGGAAATTTATTGGAGGAGTAGCTAAAAGAACTTTTAGAGAATCTGTCTTTTTTACTAGGCTGTGAGATCATGCAGTGTATTTAAAGAAAAATTTAGATTAGCTTATCTGCATCCTAAAAGATGCACTTTCATGAATATAGGAATTTTACTGTGATAGATACACGGAACTAAATTTCAGTCTGGTGTACACATTGGGCCCTGTGGCTGATATTTACAGCAGTAACGAGTTTTATTCAGTGTATTTAAAGAAAAATTTAGATTAACTTATCTGCATCCTAAAAGATGCACTTTTAAGTTGTCCAGATACTTTATCAGAAAGCCTAAAAAAGAATAGTTCATTCTGCATGAAGCTAATCATGAATCCCTCAATAACCAGGAATTTTGCTTCCTGTTGCCATTGATCAGTCATGCTTGCTGTATCATTCTTTATAAAGGAGAAAGGCAAATGTACCTGTAGGATTGATGCCCATCAGAAAACAAAACAAAAAGAATAGTTACTGTTCTGGAAAGGAACTAAATATTTATTTTTCCTGTGCATGACAGTAATGGGATAAAAGAAGGTATCAGTAATTCTGCTCTGTAACCACAAGACTGGAGTATTGGCAGTTTTCTCCATGATGTGGTGAAGGCTGTTTCCATAAGCACCGTTGATTCCCTTCCCAAAATCTTTTTCGTTATTTGGTGCAAAACTTTTGGGCTACTTTGTGGAGGACCCTTCTTTGCATACCCTTCTTTGCATACCCTGCTAACTTTAAGTCAGGAGAGATTCAGCTCTGTTTCTATTGTGGGCATTATGTTTTCTTGCTCAGGGAGATAAGAACTTCAGCTTCTGTAGCCAGTTAATATTTAGCTTCTTTTATGTTTTGATGTGGTTTCCTATTCATTTTCTTGAGGCACCTATGTCTGTTGTGCTCTTGGCAGGACTCTCACTTTTGGGCTTTCTGTGCACTTAACTATGTGTGTGAGTTTTTGAGAAGTTTGCACATCCTTTCAATGAAGTTTGCTTTCCAAACAAGCGCTGGCTTTCTCCTTCTGTAAGGCTGTAGCAAGTCTGCTTGAGACAGACAGCAAAGATAGCTCTCCTCCGAAAAGCAGCCTTTCCCTCACAAGTGCTAATAGGCTTAAGGAGTTTGGTGTAAGAAACAAGTATATGCTGCTCCATAAACATATCTTATGAATCCTTGTAAATGATATGGTAAAAGTGAACCGTTGCATGCTCCCATTTTTCATCACACTGTGTGAGCAGGATGGTTCAGAACCTCAGGAACAGCAGAAACCTCATTCTTCAGGTGCAAACTCTTTCAACTGTATTACTGAGAGAAGGCAGAAATCTCTCACGGTCAGGCTTTTTTTTGTATGGATACCAGCTTGAAGTTAAGCTTTCTTTAAGAAATGAGGCATAATAAAGAAAGGATATGAATTCTGTTATGCTAATAGACAATTCCCTCAGAGCAGGCAGCAGCTGATTCCCTTTAACTTTACTTGAACTTTTAGACCATATGTTACTTTCCCATACATGCACAGAAAAAACTCTTCATGGGAAGCAAGTGCAGCAGCTACATGGCTTTGTGCATTTATCCCAACCTCCTCTGTCTTTGTTGGGGACAGTGGGGGCTATAGAGAGGAAAGCGCCATCAGAGAAAGAAAATGTACAGAGATACAGCATGCACAGCCATGCTTATGGCCGTCCCACTTGTCACTGTAGCACAAAGGGACTGTCAGATATCCAGCCACTTGGGAATTTCTCCTGCCCGCAGACATTAGGTTTCTGAGTGTGTGAGAAACTGGGGCTCAGCGTTTCAAGGGGAGGAGTGACCGTTAAGAAACTAGGCTAACATATAGGTTCCCTGTTGTTGCACCACCTTCCTATGTGACTGCATGGGTCGTTCCTCTGCTTCAGTTCCCCATGTGAGCCGTGCACGTGCTGTCTCTCTTCTCCCAGGCTTGGAAGTGTTTGCCTCCTGCCTCAGTATGGCTGCGTGCGCGTGGCACAGCGCAGCACTGTGCCATGGGGCGAGAAACACACCTGAAACCCCCACCACCCTAAGTCACCATGTGGAAAGTTGAATACCTTCTAGGGACAGTTGTCCCACAAAACCTTTTGTTAAATTTAAGTGTTGATACAGCAAGCTGCCTGTTAATGCCTGTAAAAAGGGCTTTGTCCTGTCTGTTTACCAGTGAAACCCTGTAGCACCGTTGCAGTCTGGTTATAATAAGATGTGCTTGTCTCTTGCATGTCCCGTGATGGAAGTTCAGAACATGCCGTAAGGATATTTATTTTTTAGTAAGCTTCTGTGGCTGGTGTTTCTAATCGTGCTTAGCTTCTTAAATGGCTGCTCTGAAAACTCCAGGAGACATTATGGCTTCTGACACATCTGTGACAACTTCTGCTGACTTCAGGAGAATCAGGATTTTCCCTTGCTGGTTTTGGATTTGGTGGTGTTTCCAAGACTGGCCCACACAATGTTTAAATACATTTTTAACAGTTCCCATGTTTGCAGTGTGCTAGAAATGGATTATATTTCACTGTCTCAGTGGTTCTTTACTGCATCCAGTATTCTGAAGCTCTGATTGCTAACAATTTTGGGAAGAAAACTACATTGCAATTGCATAACAATGACTGTCTTGGCACTTAAAAGCTATCTTCATCCCAGTTATTTTCTTTCCTTTTTTTTTTTTTAATAGAAGCTCTATGCTTTCTTTTACTGTAAGGATATGATTACAGTTGGCAAAAAGAACAGAATTTATCACAACATTTTATTGCTTGGACTAGGACTACACACACTCATTCTAGTATATAATGAGCATAATGTACTGCAAGCTTAGTATATTTTGGTAGTGGAAATACATCTCTACAATGATTGGAAAATGTCATCGTGTTCATAAATACTACTTGTTAATTGAAAATGTTTCTTATTTTAACAAATAATTTGGTCAGAAGACATTGATCTTCTGCAGGTTATTTTAATTTTGTTTTACTGATTATGTCTAGATGCTGTTCTGTCTTCTGTAACATTTCATGATCATGGTTATTATTTGTCAAAGTGTGCTCTCAAGTGCATCTATGTATAGTTGCCAGATACTGACCAAGGAGGATAATATATTGAATAGCCACTTATTAGCTGAATTCCATTTATTATTTGCATTGAATGAGGCATGGGGTATGTAAGAAAAAGAACAGACTGTGGTAATGTAATTAAAGACTGCATCATAATGCAGACACAGAAGGGAGCTGATTAAGGATGCATAAGCAACCTTATTTCTGATTTTTTTCTAGCCTTCATGTGCTGGACTTTGCAACCATCATGTTGGTTTACCACAGTGTTTTCAAACCTAACTTTTAAGCAGTACTTGTTGCAAAGCCCAAGCATGTGGATCCAGGGTATTTCAAGCTCTGCAAGATCCCTGTCTGTGATCCTGGTGTGCCTGCTCCTGCTTATGACAGCTTCTCTTGCTTGCTGTTAGCAGTAGCCATGGTTTTGCACAGAATTTCTCTGTTTCTGAATCACATTTATTTGTTGCAGAAAAAGATGTGGAAGGAAACAGCCCATCGTCGCTGAAGGATGAGACACCACAGACTCCAAACTCCATTAGTAAGGTACTGTGGGATAGGGATCCATCCCTAGCCTTGCTTTCATTTCTTCTCAGGCTATTATTAATCATTCTTATTCTCTTTTTTTAAAAAGTCATTGCGAAAGCCTCTCCCTCTGTTCCTGCAGGAACTGTGTGCGCATGTTTTGAGAGAAAGAAAGTGGATGGTTTTTCATGGTTGGGATAAGAGAGAAGCCCACACTTTCCTCTGACTTGATAGCACCTACCGCAGAAGAACATATTTATTTGGGCCTCATTTGGCAGTGTAATTAGATATGAATAATTATGGTTGAAAGGTTGATTTTGTCAGCAGAACTGTCTCCTGCTGTTCTTGATCAGCAAGGCAATTATAAACCTTAATTGTTTTAGAAGACAAAGCTGTAATATTTAGTGTAGTGCATAGCATCCGAAACTGTGAGTCAAGATCCTGGGAGAGAGCTCTGGGAATTGATGTAATAGGAGAAGAACGCAAACTAACATTTCCTGAACACAACGTTTCCATCCAGCCTGTTATGGAGAGGTAAAACTGGATCTAAAGATTCTGGATCTGGATGTTCAAAACCTGGCTCTACATCTAGAGTTACTGAGTGCCTGGGTTTGATTTTCTGTAGAGGTGGAATCAACCTTATAAATTAAATCTGGCTTTGAGATTCATGTGCGGGCTTTTTTGGCTGCAGCTCCCTAACATGTTTCTGAAGGGGAACTACAAAGAGAAGCAAGGCCTGTTAATAAATTTTTAACTAAATTTATTCAACTATGAAGCTATAAAATGCAAATGACACCAGCTGAAATGAAAATATAACATGAAGGAAGCAGCTGCACACAAGTGATTTCTTATAATGCATGAAAATAGGCTCTGCATCTTCAAATACATTTGGCTATGCTTACCTGGAGCTTGCAGGTTGCTCTACTGGGGTGCCCTGGCAGAGGTCAGCAAAGGGAGATGGTGATGAGAAGAGCTTTGGGAATACGCAACAAGGGCATGTGTACGTGTCCTCTGCTATTGCTGGAACCTGGCAAGCTGCAAAACGACTTTGGTTTTGCTTTTTCAGGCAGGTTCCTCCTGGGAGCCCAGCCTCCCACTTATCCTGGCAGTGGAGGAGCCCAAGGACCAGGTAACTTCATCCAAGGCTTTGTTTTAAAGGCAGATGTTTTGCACGCCTTTCAAGGAGTGATGTTAAATTCCCAATGATTTGGGAATATAAAGAAGGACTTTTTCTGGACAGAACAACTCAGACCACTGAAATGCTGCCTGCAATGGAGTTTGATTTCTAAGATGCAGGATGAATGCTAGAGTAGGAATGTGTTTATGAGAGGTATCTGGATGAGAACACAGCCCAGCTGTGTTTTACCAGCCTCAGGGCCTGCCTTGCTATTTAGTCTCTTACAGGTGTGTTTTTGAAAGGAAAGGCATGCTTGGAAGATTTGAGTGCCTACCTAGATTTCTGCCATGCTTTGTGTGCACCTGGGAGGCATTGCTGGGTCTCTCATTGACAGTGTCAAGAGCAGTTGTTAAGGAGAGAGAAAAGAAAATGCACAGTGCAAAACAGCTGCATCAGATTTGTGATTCAAAACAAATGGAGGTCTGAACCCAGACACAAGCTTTTCTTTCACCCACCCAAGACTTCAGTTTTACAATAAGCAAAACTCCTCTGAAACACCAATGGACTAAAAACAGACATGAGGACCCTAAAACGCCAAGGCTTAATTTGCCTACTCACTTGCGGTGTTGTAGGCAATTGCTTTGGCTACTGAATGGGCCAGAGCTGGGTTTTTCTTAACTGCTTGAACGTTCTGCTTAGACACATGTTGTTTGATTCAGAGACTTTCTGCCTCACTGGACCTGTGCTGCAGCGCCTGTCATTCTTGGGTCGTTCTGCTTCGCCTTGCTGTGTTGTACGCTGCCTTGTTCTTCTCCAGCCACGTAGCTGTTCTTCTGTCTTGCTTTGCAATGTCAGTGACAGCAGGGAGTCCCTATTGTGAAATGTCTTGTACCATAAAAATTTAAGCAAACTGGTAGTCAGTTTGCTTAATATTTCATTTTTCACGTCCACTCAGGTCTAAGGCTATAAAACGAAGCCTTACTGTCAACTGTCCAGAACTGTAAGTAGAGATCTGTCACAGTGTTTCAGTTTAAAAATAAATAGCAGTTCCACCTACTTGAAGCAAATGAGTGTGTGCTAATTGGGTCATGTTTAGATTCCTGATAGAAGAGGGAAATAATTTTTAGAAACCAAACTGTAGGGTGTGCAGGTTTAATTAATAGATTCAAAAGTAAATGTTCTAGGTAACAGATCCGAGCCATGAATACTTACCCTTCTTTTGGCGCTGTGGATATAACAAACTTTGTTGGAAATCAGGGTTCCTTCAGCAGCACTATTTTGATGAACCACACCAGACTGACTCTTTTGACCCAGTAATGAAAAGGAAGGGAAAGCCAGTCGAATGATTTGGTGTCTGGACTGAGGCTTAGGGCCCTTGAATTCCCAGCTCTGACTTGGAGCCCCTGCAATTTCTCCAGGCAGATTATTGCATTTCTCTTTCACATCTTCATTAGTGAGGTGGAAACGGTTCTACATTTCATTCGCTCGGGCCGTATCCACTCTGCATGGTGGAGCACGCTGCAGGTTTTCCAGATACAGCAAACACCAAGCAGAATATCTCATAAAAACTCTAAACATCTGTGAACTTGTGCGCTGTGAAGCCATTTACTTGCATCCACACTACCCTGTGCTTGAGCTCGTAGATGGACTGCTGGTCTGTGTCTGAGGTGTGAACAGATCCCGATTGTCGTATCTGTTCAGACAGTAAAATATTTAATGCTGGAACATTTGCTTTCAGTGTGTTTGTGCAGTTCTTAGCAATATATATTTCTGATTTCAGTTATGGCCTCTCACCCTAGATTTTATTAAAACAAATTTAGGACACAATTCAGCTACATATTACATTGCGAACTTCCCTGCAGCGTATTGTCTCCCATTTCATTTTTCAAGTTGAGTCTCTTTCATCTCTTTTTTAAGGGAAAAAAAGAAATTAGCTTATTTATTTCAGATTGTTTCTCATATTAGTTCTCTCTAGTTTAGAGACCTTTAGCCTTGTTTTCTGGGACCAGTGCTCATAGTGGGATGTGAAAGTATCACAGAACTGTGTCCAAGCCTCAAGCTTGTCTGCAGCCAGGTAGTACAGTTAGCATGCGCCTGACAGTGACGGGAGATGCCTTTCTCTCATTTTGTGCCTGATTCAGCACTGTTAGTGTCCTTTAAGGCACCTTTTATTGCAGTATGCAGTGTTGCATTTTATCTCTCTGCCCTTTCTACGCTTACCTTTTTATTCTACTGTCTGAGGGCAGCTGGGGTCTCTTGATATGCATGCCGAGCCCACAAAGAATTGAAGTGTATTTTAAGGGATAGTAAAAAAAACCTTGAAGCTGGCACTCAGTGGTGCTTCACTCTTTTCAGTCTCCCACTAATGCCACAATGAAGTCTAAAATTATCACATTGTAGGAGTGTGGCTGTTGCATACACAGTTATATGATGTATGAGAGGGCACAGCTTAGATTGCTTTGTTCATTGTCAATGAGTTTTCCCACATGACTGAACAGTTCAAGTCTTTACTGAGTGATTTGCAATCTGAAATATGAATCTAAGTGGCTGCTAGAAATTTATTTTAGCTGCAAAGTAGTTTGGAACAACTCATACTGATCACTTGAGATTTAAGCTACAACTCCCATGCTGTCTCAGGGTCATCCTTCTAGACCCTTCTAGGCCCATGCTCTTCACCTCAGAGTTAGTTCCGTCCATGGTTGCATTTGGGACTGTCAAAAAAGATCATTTACAACTCTGGCAGCCTACAAGGGTACCTTTCCCTTGGTTCTCCCTTAGCTAGCAGACTGAGGAATCAGTTGTCAGAGAGATCCAGATGTTGCAGGAATCATCTCGGAGAGGCTCAGGAGCAAAATGTCTCCTGTGTGTGCTAAACCCAGCTTTATAGGAGAACCTGGCCTGTCCAGTGCTGTTATGCTTAACTGGACGCTTTTTATTACTGTACTTTAGGATGTCGATGTTGTGGATCAAATTATTTTGGAGATAGTTGTCTCTATCAAGACGTACACTCAGTTCCCATGCGCTGGCTCAGGTACACCTTGCTTCTTCAATTCCATGTGCAGCATTTTAGGGTAATCACTGTTGTCCACAGAGGGCTTTGCAGCTGATTTCAAGTGAGCAGAGATGTAGCCTGGAATATCCCAGGAAAATGCCGTAGAAGAGGGGTGGGATTTTGCACTGAGAGAAAGGAAACACAGAGCATCCCTAATGTATGTAGGTGCATACAAGCCCTGAAACTCCCAGGTGCCTCACAGAGGGGAACATGGACAGTAGTAACTGTTCACTTACAGAAATGAAGTCTCAAGGTTGGTAGCTCTGGGTAAGCCACAGCAGTCCTAGCATGTCACCTTGGGTCACTGGTGATGATAGTTCCTTACTCTACTGTTTCTGATGGGGGAGATGATGGAAAATGGAGGTGTTGAAATTGAAATTATTTATTAAACAATTTAGTAAAGCATATTTTAAGCTGAAATTCCAATTGTTTTTCATTGCTCACTTTCTTGGTTTGTTTAAATTCAGCCTAGGAACAAAAGCTGGACCTATAGCCAAAGCGGAAAGCAAAGCTTTGCTTCAGATTTCTGTTTAGCACTACAACTGTATCAGTGATTTGAAACAGTGTCTTTCTCAGTGTGCAGCTTCCCATCTCACCTGAAATGTTATTTAAATATTCAGAACTTGCAAAACGTTCTTCCCATGAAAGGCACACTGAAATGACCATATAGGAATCCCATGATGTCTGTGACTTTTTCTTTAATTACTGTAATGTGGTGCAACGTAGCAAAGCATACCACTAAACAGTAGTATAACTTGATATTTGGAGTTGCTTGGAAGGATGAATTTCACCAATGATTTTCCCCAGATGTTGCTGTCATGTCAGCTATTTATTTGTACAGGCTTTTCAATTTGTGCTAACCATTGTGCTATTTCAGTGTTGTAAACATAGTTGCTGTGTCTCTGTAACATTGCTGAAATAAGAGGTGGTGGTTCTGGGTTTTGTTTTTTTTTTTGCAAACTAGAAAGTGGAATTTAGGTGAAATTTATTCAACTTGCTATAAGGCAGCATATTAATTGAAAAGTAATCTTTCCTAATGCGAGTCTTGTTTGTCAGTAAGAATCATTTCACTGACTCTACTGTGCTTTGGATGAGCTGTTCATTCACAACAAAATGTAAAAGTTTTACAAAAGAACTACTTATAGCAAGTTGAAAACAAAATTGTTTAAATGCAGTTGAGATATCTGTGAATATATGTATCAGCAACAAGAAGCTCTTCACTTCTAATGTTCAGCCCAGCTTTTCTGTAGTGTTTATACTACTTTAGGAACTTCTGTTTCGTTTCTTTCATTTCTGCAGTGATACAGACCTGTAGCAATTATATGTGGAAAAGATACTGGAGAAATTACATGTGAGCAAGGATAAGTCTCCCATGTGGTGACTGTTTTTGCATTTGTGAAATGTAACTTATGACCCCAGCTACTTTTGTTCTGCCTTCAAATTCCCGTCTGATTTCATCTTTCTCTCGCTCGGATGCAAAGAAGAAAAAAGAGCGACTTGTAAGCTGTCACTGCTGTTAACATGCAGACCACAGCTTGAGAATGACTTTATTTAAATGTTTCTGACTTGGAATAATTCTGTCTATTTGTCTCTCATTACCCATTTTTTGTGTTCATGCCATGCAGCAAGGATTGCTTGCACTAAACAACAGGATATTCCTCTTGCTGTTATCCAAGGCACAGCATGCTGGTGGGCTGGCTGGCATCGCTCACACCGGAGTGGATCACAGAAATTATATGTGAAGTTACATGGTTCCTCTTGGAAATGAAGTCACTAGAAAGACACTGGATCAGAATAGCACTGTTGCGAGGGCTCTGTATGCTCTTACAAAGCCTAGCAGAAGTGTAAGGATATTGTGATAACTGCTGACAATCAGCAGTGAATCTCCAGAGCTACATGACTGAGATGAAAGGTAACAGAAACTTAACAGGGATAAAAAGTATGTCTCTGAGTACAGCACAGCCCATCGTCAGCAGGCAAGGTCATCACTCACTCCTGGAAAGGACAGATCTGGTTAGAGAACTAAAGAGGGACAATAATTTCCTACCCCTGCAAGTGCTGCTGCATGCCCTGGTAAAAGTTTTTGGCAGATTAAGAGTCTTCACTGCTTATAATTATGAGAACCAGTATATGGAAAACATACCAATTCCTTTCTTATTAGAATATTCCAGTGGCTTTTTTTTTCATTTTAAAAAGGACAGCAATTCCCTACCCTCCCATTGTACAAAGTTTTATCTCTGATTAACACTGTTCACATGTTGCTGCAGACAGAGGGGGCCAAATTCTGATATCCTGCACAAGCATTATCCCAGTGTCCTTGAAAGATTTGCTGTGATGACAAAAGACTTCTCTTAGTTTTCTACCAGACTGGGAACGGCAGGACAATAGAAGGACATCATTAAACACTCTTGACATGTCTTAGTGATGCAAGGCCCTGCTGTATCTTAGGGATCTTCAGAGCTGATGGCCCGGATTTTCTGAATGTTATATATGCTATGAGGTACAATCAAGACTATTAAGACAGATTAATATAAAAACACACAATCATATTACTTCATGTAACGTAGCAGGTTAAACCTGGATGCACTGTACCTTGCTATCAGCAGCATGGGGGCCTGTGGTAGGTAGTCTTTCCTGAAAAGGCAGGAACTTTAAACCCAGAAATGCAATGCTTTTCACTCTGTAGACCTGGAGATCACCTGCAAGCAGATTGCTATTTAGGATCTGTGATGGTGCATCCTCATAAGCATAACAAGAAGCAAAGTCGGCAGCGAGAAGCAGTTTGCCTCGTTAAAAAAGTAACTGGGGAACAATGTCAAGTTTCCAAAAACAGAAGTCCCAGGTCAGGCACATCTGAAAGCTTATCCGTGGCCTCTAGTTAAAACCATGGCTTGGTTTCAGTAAAATTTTCTCTCTCCTCATGAAGATTGGTCATTTTATAAGCATTTTGGGAAGCTGCACTATCTGTCACACAGCTGGTACATCACAGGTTTTGGGACATGGCAGCACAGATATTTATTTTCCCATGCCTACAAAGGCGGTGAGGGACTTAAGTTACTGCTGCTTTCTCATCCATTCTCAAGCCTGGCTCAGTGCACACCATCCCTGTGGCCGTGTTTCCCTTTACAGGCAAGGTTAGCAAATTCAGCACGTCTGGACATCACGCAGACATGGGGGGAGGCGGTGCCTGAAGGACGCAGCACAGCAGTTCGGGAGCCCACCGCAGCAGCCTCCGAAGCTGTTAGTCCAGCTGCTTTGACCAAGTGAAAGACCTGTTTGTAATGATTTCAGACAAGTTTCACTGTATTTACTGAGCTCCTAAACGCTATGGTGGTGTAAGGGGTATTATCCCTTCATCCGTTGTTGTGTGCTGCGGCTTTATAACATGCATAGCAATATCGGCTGATGACGGGCCTGCAGTGCCCCTGGTCATGGAGCTCCAAGTCAGCTCTCCTGAAGAGGCAGAATCAATGTCTCTCTGTGTATGTCCCAGGTTTGAAGTTGTGTAATTGTTTAACTCTATTTTTAGCATGACCCAGACAGACTCTGAGGAGGAGGCAGGTGTGGCTTGGTAGAGCAGTGAAAGTGCCTCTGTCTGCGTGAATGCCAATTCCCCATCAGCAGCAGTTTAGGGCTCAGGTTTGCATGGTTTGCAATGGTTGTTGGAAGCCTTTCTGAATTCGTCCTTGAACCCAGTGAGCTCAGGAGCCTAGATTTTATTCTTTTTATAAGTGCTAATATGTAGTTGTCTAGACAACAAGTGACTAGCTGCTTTTAATTAGTTAAGCAAAAAGCATTCAGTATATCCTGATGCTTTGTGGGCACCTGAGCAGGATTTCCTAGAATGTTGGGAACACCAGTGCTTTTTCTGCTCCTCATGCTGGCTAATGAGGAATAATACGCAGTGTTTCTCCCTGCGTCTGATCTCTCAGGTTGAGTGGAGTGAAATTACCAATAAACAGTTGGCTCATATTTGTATCTCAAGGACAGGACATTCTCCCTGCTAATTAGGAGAAGGGGGAAGAATTCTTCTGACCAGTTTCAGAGGACTCACATCCTGAATCATGAAAGCATAATCTCCTGATAATTCCAAAGGATTCTTGCTCAGAGATATTTAAGCAGTTAGAAGTGCTTCCTCATAAAGAAAAGCTTATAGCATATCTCCCAAGTGTCTACCACTGCCCTTTGAAATGTGACAAAGACCCTGTGGGCACAATTCTCTGCTCAGACATTGTATCTGTGCAGTGGTCCCCACTGTCAATCTTGTGTTTTTACAGTGAAGTCCTGTGTACAGAAATACAAAATATGCATCAGAAACTGCATTGCAGGTAGAGGAGGCAGGTTTAGCTTTCTGTTAGAACAAAAATTACAACTATTGAATAGTTTGCAGGAGTCCAGAGCTGGCATCTTCTTTGAGTGGATCCAGTGCCAAGTTGACTTGTAAACTGGACAGTCAGATCAGGGACTTCACTGGTCTTTATGCACCATCAGAGAGTTTTCATTTCTCTATTTATTCTTAAGTGTCAAGTGTACTTTTGTTTTTAGTGAAAGTTTTTCTGCCCCTCTGCTCTGGTGAGTACTGCATCCAGCTCTGGAACCCCCAACATAAGAAGGACGTAGACCTGTTGGAGCAAGTTCAGAGGAGGGCCATGAAGATGGTTAGAAGGTTGAGCACTTCTCCTATGAGGCCATGCTGAGAGAGCATGAGAGAGCATGAGAGTGTGCTGAGCATGCTGAGGCTGTTCAGCCTGGAGAAGAGGAGGCTCCGGGGAGACCTTATAGCAGCCTTCCAGTGCCTAAAGGGGGCTTATAAGAAAGATAGGGAGAAACTCTTCAGCAGGGCCTGTTGTGATAGGACAAGAGGCAATGGTTTTAAAATAGAGGGGGGTAGATTCAGACTGGGTATAAGGAAAGAATTTTTTTACAATGAGGGTGGTGGAACACTGGAACAGGTTGCCCAGAGAGGTGGTGGATGCCCCATCCCTGGAAACATTCAAGGCCAGGTTGAATGGGCTCTGAGCAACCTGATCTGGTTGGAGATATCCCTGCTCCTTGCAGGGAGGGTTGGACTAGATGACCTTTGAAGGTCCCTTCTAACCCAAACCATCCAATGACTGTATGATTCTAAGAAAGACTACTGTGAGGGTATGTGAGAACAAGTGATAGGTTCTACAGTGACCTTGGCTTGGTTGCACATTGCACCTTCTGACACTAAATTTCTAAGCCTACCTCACCCTAAAAGAATTTTGCTCAGTTGAGCATGCATCCTTATCTCCCATTTTTGCTCCTGCCATAGTCTCTGAAGCATAGTTGATGGCCTGTTTGCCGTGATATGGTCATGCATTTGTGTATTTTTATCTAAGTCATGTGAATGACAGCCTGATCTGACTGTCATTAAATATTTTGTGGCTGTAGTAGCCATAGAGGTTTCTGTGTCACTGGGAGGGAAAAGGAAAGTGGGTCTTTCAAAACTGAAGGCACTGTAAAATGATTACATCAACTTGTGACATACAGGAGAGAGATTTTGAGAGCCCAGTGGGTTTGTTTCACTTCATAGCAGTGAATTTATAAATTTGATACAGCTCATTTTTTGTGTCATACCCATTAAATCAAGGTGGCCACGGTCTGAGCTTTTTTATAGAACTGCCATGCATAAGTGGGAGGGACAGTGCCTGACCCCAAAAGATCACAGTCTGAATGCATCAGGCACATGAAAGGTTGGAAGAAAAAGAGATACAGAGAGAGAAAGTACCTTCCCCACAGTCACATAAAAAATAGCAGAGTACAGACTGTACCATAATTTGTATGCCACTAATCCTCCCCAAGTTTTGGACAATTTGCTGACAGTACCTATCCAAGTAGGGGGCCTCGTCATGAGTTGGGTTCCAGAGAGCTCTACTGTCTAAGCATAGGTTATTTTGGGAACAGTAATATTGTGACCATGTCTAACAAAAGTAAAGCATTTTTTCAGCCCATCAGCACAATTATGAGATCAGTCTGCAGCCTCTGAAAGTGAATTTAAACAGTACTGACACTATCAAACATGATTTGAAGTGACTGTATATTTTGTGCCTCGCTTCACAAGGCCAAGATGATGATGATTTCCTGTATTATCTGTAACATGATTAGGTCATTTCTTGCCTGCTCATGTTTCTGGACATTTCAGCTAGGGCAACAGTCATTGCCAGTCTAGTATCGAGTCTAGTTCTGAAAGATCTATACCAGCTTCCTCATAATTTTAATTCCAGTAATTGAAATGCTTTAAGATCTGAGAAGAGATGGGACGTTTTCAAAGTCAGAAATAAGAATAGGGTTTGTGGTTTGGTTGTTTTGTTTTTTATTTTACCAAGATTAATGTCTGCTTGGGAGAAATACGAAGAAAATTTCATGGGGAATTTTCCAACTAACTACGAATATAAAAAGGAAGTTTGGAGTGCACTGCAAATATGCATTTTCTGTGCGTGCCTATTGTTCTGCTGCTGAAATCTGCAATCAGCTCTTTCATGGATTCCTGGAAGATATAAACGACTCTTCATTAGAGCATAACTTGAACATCTTCATGTTAACACATTCCTATTTCCTTTCTCCCTCTTTTTTTAGATCGAATATAAGCTTTGCAATGGGTCTGACAAAGAGTGTGTGTCTCCCACAGCCAAATTCACAAAGAAGGAAACACTGAAGGTATGTGCAAAGCAGCCAAGTCAGCATCAGCTGACTTTCTTTTGCAAAACAAGTAGTACCTTCCAAACAAACCATTGGAAACTACTATGAGTCATTTCCTAAGACCTAGAGAAGCCTCCAACTCTTCTAGGAGTTATTATAGGCCAAGGGAATACAGGCTTTATATACAGGATTAGAGTATATACTGCAAACAGAACAAACCAGTTAATTATTTCACTGTTTGTATGTTCCAGAGCCATTAGGCACCTCGAGAGTATCATAATCCTTCATTGATCTTGTTAGGAGCGGTATGCCTAGGCAACCTGAGCAAATTTTTGCTTGAACACTTGCTTGTCTACCAAACTAAAGTCTAAATAATTTGATTTGGATGAAATTAGATTTAATCTCTTTAATTTGAAGGGTGGGGAGAACTGTTTATTCACCTCTTTCTATTCCCCCTAAAGGAAAGCCAAATTAGATTATATTTAGTGGAACTTCAGAAGCAAAGAAGGTGTCTGCTATCTTGTTGTTTTTTTAGTTCCTTGTGCTCATTTCTGGGGAACCTGTGCTGGGTCAAGTTCTAGCGGTGCTATATATAGCTGTCCTTAATGCATTGTGTTCTTTCCTCCCCCAAAGACGTCATGATTACAGCTGCTGTATTTTCTCTGTTCTCAACCAGGTACAAAAAAAAAATTACAGACAGGAGAAGAAAAGAGCTACCAAACAACTCTTCAGTGCTCTAAAAGATCCCACTGTAGTGATCACAGCAGACTGGCTGAAGGTATTTAATACAGACCATTGCTTCTGAGGCTGTAGGAAAAAATAAGTGGGAAGCACTTGATGTGTCTGAGACTTAGCGCACTGGTACTTTTTTGAGTGAAGGAAGACTGAATAATTTTGCATTGAAGTTGCTTTAAAGCCATACTTAAATAACTGCTCTAAAAGTGCAGTTATGGGGAATATTTACTTTCCATCTTAACGTAACTCAGTCCATCTATTCCATGTCCTTTAGTAGCAACACGGTCTCAAAAAGTGCATAGTGCAAAAAGGAAGTGATGATGTTTCTTTCTTTCTTCCTCTCTGAAATAGTCTGCTGGCCTCTTCCCATAGATGTGTTTTTGTACTGAAGAGGGAATAGACAGAGTAACAGCCTGGAAATGGGCAGATACTGCTTGTTCTATTGACAGTTGGATTTTGTGTTGTCACAGCACAGAAAGAAACCTATTGGACCTGATGACAACTGTAATTTTTCCTTGCAGAAAGACTCAACTAGTGACAGCTTCTCATTGAAGTCCTGAAACTTTGTATGTGGCAAAATAAATTTGGATTGACACTGAGAGATGTTACCTTTGACCGCTGCTTTTCTCCTCATCTGGGGCCGTTTAGTCTACTCGACTAACAGTGAATTGGTGGCCCCTTTTATAATGGCAAAACTTAATTTCCAAACATCACCTAATATATAGCAGTTTTTGTAAAAAAAAAAAAAGTAACTTAGGGATTTCATGAAACAGTAAAATTGCATTGACCAGTGTGGAAAACCTCCAACGTTGTTCTGCATTCAGTATTAGAGACCAGAAAAGTGAGATCTGTATGGTTTATTTGAGAAATTAGATTAGCAACAAAATGTTTTCCTAGTGTTTAGTGTTGATGATAGATAAATACTGAGAAAATACTAAATAGCTGTTGGTGGCTGGAAATTTCTGGTTCAGCACAAAATTATGCTGGGCCACAAAAACAGAACACTGACATAAGACTTGAGGTTTGGCTTATGTACACTGATGACAAGAAGACCTTAAGCAAAATCTGACCTTACTGAGAAACTTCCCCATTCTTAAAACTGTTATCTTTAATATTTACTATCAGATTTAATGTCTTCTGTACAAGAGAGAGCATGCATTGAGCTTGACAGAGAAGTAAGCCAGCTGGAGAAGGTGCTTTTAAAAATGGGGTGTTTGACAAAACCCATTAATAGCTCTGTTCTGCAGAACACTATTGAAATGACTTATAAGTCAAGTTAGACTAGCTATAACATTTTTCTATGCAATGTTTTAATTGGCATGTCCTCTGTGATTATTAACAAATCACTCTCACATGGGCCAGCAGTGCTGGTTGCCTAAAAAAATTAAGAAAGCTGCTAACACTAAGCCAGTAATAAAAATAGGAAGACTAGATATGATAGCTAGATTTACAAGGTCTAGGATTTTGCTATGAGATCCCTAAGACTGTTTAGATAATGCAGTGTATCTTCCTAAGGAAGTGTATCGTAGTGTGGCCTTGGGAGAAACACATACTGGAAATACTGTATAAATACTGAATACATGCTGATTTTCTTTTAAGGAGCAACATAAATGCAACTTTCTGTTCTCTCCCTGCTTCCCTCCAGATTCGTGGGACTCTGAAGAGTTGGACCAAGCTGTGGTGTGTTCTGAAACCAGGAGTGCTGCTGATTTATAAGACACCAAAGATTGGACAGTGGGTTGGGACAATCTTGCTCCATTCTTGTGAGCTGATCGAGAGACCCTCCAAAAAGGATGGCTTCTGTTTTAAACTTTTTCATCCTTTGGATCAATCAATCTGGGCTGTAAAGGTAACAATCCTTATAAGTTATAGAATCATAGAATAGTTTGAGTTGGAAGAGACCTTTAAAGTCATCTGGTCCAACCCCCCTGCAAGGAGCAGGGACATCTCCAACCAGATCAGGTTGCTCTGAGCCCCATCCAACCTGGCCTTGAGTGTTTCCAGGGGTGAGTCAAACAACCTCTTCTTAGTCAACAAAGTGTCTGAGCACTAGTATTATCTAGCACTGATATTATCTAGATTTGCAATTGTTCAGTTGCTGATAGTGATGGTGAATTGACTACATAAAAAGATTAAAGGTACTGAAGCTTGGTCATGATGTGACATCAAAGGAACATGGTGCATTGCGATTAGTTACACCTGAAGCATCAGACGCTTTGCATGACACTGGAAAAGAGCTGGCAAAGTGACCAAAAAAAAAAAAAAAAATTAATAGTTTGACTTCTTTTTCTAATGCCTCTGAGGTTTAGGTTTGTTTGCGATAGACTTGGAACTCAGTGATCTGCTCAAGCCTTGACTCTTCCACGAAAGTATGACTTTGGATAGGTTGCCTTAATTTTCTCTTCTTTGAAATGGAAATAGTAAGTTTTCTCTCCTTCACTTTGAGTTGTTCTTCAGTCTGTTGTTGCTTACAGTCTGAGGTAGTCTCTTCCAGTACACACAGTAGCTCCTGCAATGACCTCTGGATCTCCCTGTAAAGCAAATGGTTAATAGTTTCTCACAGTTCTTAAAATAACTCCCTGTAAATTTTGAAGAGCTGCATTTCTTTTTCTTCCTTACTTTAAGAGTAGGCAAAAAGAAAAAAAAATCTCTAATGCCTGTGAGCAAAGAGGAAGACCCCAGTACCTCCTGAGAGGTGCTGAGAGCAACATCTGTTGGATACCTTGAAGATAAAAGTTAAATGTTCTTGAACTCTTGTTTCTCCATTAAAAACAGTGACTCAGCAGAGATATTGCAGACAAATTCTCTAGGAGGCATCATCAGTGTAAGCAGGGCGTTACAAGCTACTGCCTTGCTGCGCAGTGGTCAGCAGAGTAAATCTACTTGGAAAGACTCATGCAAGAACGATGAAGGCATTTGTCATTGGCATCAGAAGGTCTAACAAAATGGAGGAGAAGCCCTGTGGGAGCAGATCAAGCAGCCTCACTCCTCCTCGTCCCTGCAGTTAATTGAGCAGTTTTAAACACAGCTATACAATCACTATAAAAAGTCTTGCAATTTTTAACAAGGTAGGAGAGAATTAATGTTAACCTCAACAACCAAGGGTAAGAGCTGCTGTTTTCTGACAGTAGCTCAGCTCAGATCTATGCCTAGCTGCATTGCTTTTGCTTTCAGTCCCAAAAGTTTAATCGCTACCTTGCTTCTTATTAAGTTTTGAGTTTTGATGCTTTTTTAATTCAGAGCGTGCATCCAAGAAGTCTGTCAGTCATTTGTGGTCCATCAGCAAAAAAAATTCCTTGTGCTTGACAGGTCAACTGAATTCTTCTGAAAAGCACAGTCAGGAGAGGTAGTGAAAAAGTAGAATAAAAAATGCAGTCAGGTACTGAAAAGTAGTGTCGCTGACAGATCTGAAGTGTTAGAATGCCCTTCCCTTGATTGAATTGTCCAAAAGGACGATTAGCAATATGTATATATATTTGTGCATGTGTATGTATATCTAATTCTTGTGTTTCTTGAGATAAGATATGACAGAAATAGGAATTAGTGTATTAAACATGAAGGGAATATATCTCTGCAAAAGTTTGTCTACTAGAGGAAGTCCCGAAAGATTTGAATTTTTGAGTCAAAGTAATATTCTAAGTCATTTGAAACAGGTATTTTGAATGCTACATTTGAGCTGCGTAGTAGGATGTTTCCTGAAACCTGAGTTCAGCCTGGATTGCTGTGTGTGATAGATGCTCTCAACCACAAGGTGAACACCAAAATACACATCAAGAAGAAATCCAACAGTGAGCTACTTGATGTCAAAGAAGCTGTCTGCACTCTGACAACAGTTTAAGGCTGAAACTGCTAAAAATACTGTTTCATTTTGTGTCATTTCATGGCATTTATTTAAAGTAACTGGAATGGAACTCACTGACCTGAATTGGTTATGTATAACTGTGCAAAGAAAGCCTCTTTCTCAGTCAATATGGATTAGTCCAAGCTTAAGCAAGAAGCCCAAGTTGCCATCCCATCACAACAGAGATAAGAGCTAGCTAAACAACTTTCACTTTTGGCTAAAATGGCTTGTGAAATTTTCAAGGATTTTCCAGACTAGAGTTGATGTTCCAGTTTTGACTCACATCAGTGGACTTCCAGCTAACTCAGGGTAATTAATGAGCACCTTTGTACATGTTGGCCTGGCTGCTCAGCAAATGTTTGGATCTATCTGCGGGGTTCAGCCCTGGAACAAATGTCTGGTTCAAGCACTGCCCTAGACGTTTATACTTGTGCTAGCCAATTAACTTTGATGTGCAGGCATTTAACTTCAGTTAAAGCAGGATGAAATTTTGGGACGCCTTTCCAATGATAAGTAGGTAAGATGTAAGATCATTGCTTATAGCTGAAAGCTAAATATATGCCCAGGGAACTCTTTTTTCCTATGAAGCTCTCTGGTGCTTAGACCTATCTTAGAAGCATATCGCTGAGGGGAGAGAGTCCTTTATTCTACACTGCTTCCCTGGCTTTTTGAGAGTTTTAGCCTAAAACTCCTTCACAGTGCAACTGGATTAGACCTTTTACCTTTTTGCTTTGCCCAGGCCTTTGTAAACCCAAGGCCAAGGTCTCAAAATCAGTCAGCAGTGCAGCAGCAGTTAGAAAAGCTTCCACTGCACACTCTGAATACTGCAGCAGAGGTGCTTTGTCCATTGTGTGAAGCCAGTTTGATCCCACGCTGCTTCAGGGAAGAGACTCTTTGCCGAGATGACTGCAGGGGACTGGGGAATGCCAACCTAGTAATGAGTGTGAGGGTGTGGGTGTCTGTCCTCTTGCTTCGCAGAGGGAGTATAGAGCTATGAGCTGGCAGGATTTGCCCAGCTGTCCCAAAAAACTGTCCTGGAATAGTTCGTATTTCCCTTTGAGTTTGTGCGGAAGCTAGCTGAACAGTGTGGTGTGGGAAAGGTTTTATCGACTGCAGCTTGTTCTGACATTTATTTAGAGCGCTAAATGAGTTGGGGGTCAGATCCATTGAATCTGGGAATATATATAATTTGAATTTTGTCGATTTTAAGAACCTTGAATCATTCCTTTAAAGAAAAAAGCTCTAGTAATGGGCTTGTGCTGCTGCTTCTACAGTTCTACTCCAAAATACAACAGAGTTAGTTCTGTCTTCATCCTTACAGTTATCCACAGCGCTGTTACTGAAAGGGATTTTTTCCCCTTTTTAAGCTTTGTTTTATGACTGTCCAAGACTAGATATCTCGTTATACTATCAAAAACGGTGTGAGTCCGCTCCACTCAACCCTGTTTGATAATGCCTTTTGAGTCTCAAATCAAGCGTAAAGACAGGAATGATCTGAAGATGATCCTTTCTCACTTGTACTGTCTAGAGGCTGCAGCTGAGCTCCGGGTCCAGTGTAGCAGGGATAACATTCGCTTTTAGTGAGAGATGGTCTTAGACTCTAAATGTTAGGCATGATGCTCAAAGACTGCAAGACAGAAAACATTGTTACCTCTGTCGTGCAGATACAGAACCTCATTTACTGTGTGAAGATGTTGACATTATTTTTATGGCCTCCTCTATTTTCTTCTTCTCCTCTTCTTTCTGTGGGAAACAGCCCCTTCCATGTATGAGCATGCCTTACTACTGAATACGTTTTCTTGACAGAGTCACCTAGCTGCTCCTTGTGTTTATCCACACGCCTAAATGTCTGTTAAAACCTTGTGCTGTCCCCTCCTTCCCTTCTCCCCCTTTTTTTTAATAGCAGCTGTCTGTATCGTTACTGTTTGGTTGTGGGGTTTTTCCTCCAAGAGAGCAAACACCACCCTCTGCACTGAAAACACAAGTAATGGTGGTGTCAACAGTTCTCAAACACTCTGCTCAGCTGCAAGCTACTGAAAGCAAAAATGCCATCAGGAATGATGCCTGATTGCATTAATGTCACTAGTAATGTCTTAAGCTGCTCTGCTCTGGTTTACTAATCAAATCTCAGCTTTGCCAGTCTTGACTATTAAGCCTTTAAACAGTCTTAATTTTGTAAACCTCTTGTGGGAGAGGGGAAGAGAAAAAGAAATGAGTAACAAAGATCCAAATTTCTCCTGGCAGCAGCAGAACCCTGCAAATGTGAAGACAAGAAGCTAGACTGGAGACTG
>JAAGAY010146263.1:0-11806 GCA_011801015.1 Ardeotis arabs | reverse complement strand
AAAAAAAAACCCAAACACAAAAAAAAAAAAAAAAAAAAACCACCCAACTCCTAACTAAATAAATCTTAACCAAAATATTCTTTTAATTACAGACATACATGAATGAATATTTTTTTAAATTGGTGTAACTTACCTTTTATTAAATGTTTAAATACATAAAAATGTTGCATAGAGTTAGCTTTAATATTTTGGACAGGCTTGGGATACAGTTTGTCTCAAGCCAAGGAAAAAAGGAAGTAGAAAAGGTAGTGGATAAATGTACATCAACACATGACTGCATATGAGTGGTTATGTTATAGTTAAGTGCATTATGAAAGATTTAGAAAACTCTGGTCTTGGCTTTAGGCTTAAAGTAATTAGCAATTTTTGCATATATAAATCAGTGGAGATTCTGAATCTAACTTTAGGGGCATTAAAGTTTTTAATACAATCTCTTAGCTTGTGTTCAGAGGCAATGTAGTAAGAAACATCAGGGGATCAGTAAGTACCTGATACAATATAGCAGCACTTGTACCCTTGCACTTCAGTGAATTGATTCTTCTAGGGCTGAACCAGATTTAAACCCCACATATGGAAGCTGACCAGGATCTTAACTTATTGGTAGATTCCAATTATTAGGCCAACGAGATTCAGGAAAAACATTTGAAAAAAGAGAAAAAATGAGATTAAATGAGAACAAAATTACTGCTCCTTTTTAGGTGGAAGCTTAGCCAATGAATGATATGATGGACTGCGATAGCAAGGAGCTTGGCTTGGTGACCAATGTCATGTTCTTGGGAGAGCTGATCCAACAAGCAGGAAAAATATCTGATTTCCAGTCAGTCAAACTTTTTCTTTCTTTCTTTTCTTCCCCACTGCCCCAAAATGTGTTGTTGTTATTTAATCTTTGTCTTTTATGGGGAGTCATCTGTGGTTAAGTATCTGTAGTTAGCCCTTCTTAGGATCACCTATGAAAACTGAATTCAGGAATTCTTGAGTGACTACATGAATTAATCCCTATATGACTAAGCTCCACTTTTAGTCAATATCCAAGTCCATTTAACCAGTAGAAAAGCTCCCAACGACCTCCTGAAGATTGTTTCACTCGCATAAGCACATCAGAGTTGCCCTAGAGTATCCGAGACTTCTGCATGGTCATGGTGGGTGTAGTACAGGACCTACATGAGCTTCTGCTGTGGAAAAATAAGATCGTGGAGGATAACCTCATTCATCTCAAATGGCACTAGATGACCATTTTTAGGCAACTGAACTACATTGACTAAGTTCCCATTATGGACAACGTGAGCTTAGACATGCAGTACTTATGCAAGCACCTACATTGCAAACAGCTAGACTTAGGTTGATTCATCTTGAACCGAATCACAACCTAGATAATTAATATGAAGTAGACATTGAGTAGCCAGCTGCCTAAACACGAACATTTAGTGCCATTTGGAATACCCTAAAGTATTCCAACTGGTCTCCAGCTGCAACTCTAAGTCTCAAATGGCACTGGGAACCACAGCATGCGTGGGCTATTAAACTGAGTCACTAAATTTTAGATGGTGAAAATTAGGTTAGATGAATCCTGCTTTCAGGGCCTCAGGATGCTACTTTTAAATCTTCTACACCCTATTAATCTGACACCTAAAGGCTAGGACTGGGAATAAAAATTATGCCCTTCATAGGCTTCTAAATGCAAGGGATACATTATTACTTCTCAATAGGAACTGAGGCCTGAGGATATTTCAGATCCTGAAGTCTTATAAAGGCACTCAGTGTATGAGTTTCTGTAAGCATGAAATGTTGCATCCAGACAAACATGATTTATAATAACTTCAGGTCTCTTAGAGAGGCGTAAGCTTGGTCAATGGATTGGGTGGATAGAATGGGAGGCAGACTATTCATAGATGGTACTGCCTAAAATCGGGCAGCATCGTTTTTGCATGGTTTTAGTGATATACTTTCAAAGATTAACTTACTCAAACACTCATCAAGGTCTGATGCTACTATTTGAAGAATAATTTATTATCTGAAGACTTTCTAGCATCTTCCACTACTTAAATTTCTGCAAAACTTCCATTAAAATAGACTGGCTAAAGTTACTATGTTTTGCTCCCAATATTCTGTCTGGTTCCCATATCCTTCTGTATTTCCACTTCAAGATTTTGTGATAAAATCAAGCAATGAAAAATTTGGACAAATAAAGAGGGGATGAATGCACAATAGCTAGATCCCGTAGATTACCAAGCAATTCAGCAAGAAAAGAACTAAAAATCCGTTCTGCTGCTTCTGCTGTAGTAACCATAGTCAGCATTCCAGATATGTAAAAAGTAATGATGACTGACATATTGATGCCTAGGAAACATTTAAAACCAAAGATGGGTCTCTTTTTTTTTCAAGTTTTTGTTTGTATTGATGCTCTGTGCATTAATATTTCGGCTATTTCCTTTTTGTTTTCTTATTAAGTACCTTTAGTGATAACTCCTTGACAACGAAATAGGTTATCTATTCCAAAGTAAGTTTTTCTTAAAACCTTGTTATTTATTTAAATACTTGGCTTCTTATTCCTATAAGAGAATAAGACTTCTTGACTTGACATCATGCTTCCAACTGCCACAGTGCTGACATATTTCAGTGACGATGCTTAAGAGTCATTCTCTTGGTTAGATTATTTTATTTTATTTTCCAAGTTAAAGAAAAGAAGTATAAGGTCACAATAACTAGAAGTCATTGGCCTCAGCTATACACATCTGGGACAGGATTCAGTGTGAAATAAAGGACATGATTCAATTTAACTGAATCAGATGTCTAGGTCAGATATCATCATCCAAAGCTCCTTTATGCTCAAAGGAAACAAATAGATGTTTCCAACTGTGAATCATCTGATAGACCTCGGATATTTTGTTTAGAATGAGATGAACCACCCTCTAGAGGCACAAAAATAATCTAACAGTGATTTCTTAGCAATCTCTGCTGTTAAACTACAGGTTAAGAGAGAGAACGTATTTCTGAAGTTACCTAAGAAAACCTTGTCTCCAAGAAATTAAAACTTTACCCAGCACGAGGATGAAGGTAAAGAATGAAGTCTCTGTGTCTTTTGATTATTATATTTAGGCACAAAATCCAGGGGTTCCAGTGTTTTCCAAAACATATCACATACAAAATCCATCCAACTTTTCCTTTAAATTTCTATTTCTTTTCTATAACCACAAACAATACTGTCTGCATTCCCGTTGTTTATTGTTAAGGTCCAGGTCTGTGCATTTTCTTCCCAGTTACTCCACCTTCTCTGTTCTCCTGTCGCTTATGTAATCCATTTAGTTTTCCCTACCCTTCTCTTCAGGGAAACTTGGTATTATTTTTATACAATGTATTCTTGTAATTTTGGCTCTGCTATGGTATCATAGTAGTGCAGGAAACTATGTCTATCCTCTAGGGAGTTTGGGCATTTGGAAAAAAGCTTGTAAGTGAGAACACAGACTGAAGCTGTATCTGAATAAAAAATGCAGATCTTTAAAGTAAAAATCCTACTAAGGTACATTAAACACTTCATTGTTAAAGAATGAAAATGGTTTTATTATTTTCACTTCCAATCATTTCATTTGGGCTTATTGCATTGTATTAAAACATTAAGTGTTTATTATATACTTTACATTGCGCTAAAATGATCTGCATGATTAAAATGCAGTATTGAATATAGTGTAAATATTTTTTTAAATAGATGAGACCAGAATTATAATGGAAAAGAAAATAGACATACTTCTTTCCTCTTCTTCCACAATCTTTTTTATCGATATCAAAAATTTTAATATTAGCAAAATGAAAAAGTGAGGTTTCATTTTTTCTTTCTTTGCAGACCTATTCCTCCTGTCAACAAGACCTGCTTATGACCCCCTAATCCGGGAATCAAAAGCCACAGAATAAAGCATAAAAAGAAAATATTTTCCTCAAGCACTTCACCAAGTAGTTGAGCTTGACTGATAAAAAAGTTGTAAATACTGAAATAAAGCCTTGAAAGTAGATTTTTTTTATTATATGAAAAAAAAAATAGTTTGAAACTTACATGCTTGCAGGTTTGTCTGTGCGGAACACCACATAGTTTTATGTAAGTTTTAATTCTGTTCTCTATGGTTTTCTATACCTCACACCAGGATTTTCTCAGAGGCTTCTAAGGTGTGGGAGTAACAGTTGAGTAGAACCTACCACATGCAGGTTGCTCTCTCACTGTCTCATGAGAAAGAGAATTGCCTAAGCAAAGAGTGCTTCATTTCATCTAGAATTTAACTTTGGACTTTTTTTTTTCAATAGACACACTACTTTGAAAGAGATACAGTTTTATATCAACAAAATGTTTTATGAAAGGTCTTCTGAGGTCATTCAGCAGCAAGTGGACTTCATTTTTCATGGTCAGTAGTTACATGTGGCCAGAGTTGCTCTAATTACAACTGTGAAGTGCTTTTTTCCTCAGTACTTGAAATCTTACGCTTCAAGTAATGCTGTCAGGCATGTATATGGCACAGGAAGAGGAGCCAAGGAATTCAACAACATGTGTTGGGGCTAACCTCTACTTTGTCCATGCCATGAAACAAATACCCTTCTGCAGGACAGCCCTGAAGGCTTCCTTCCAGCCAGAAACTCCATATGATCATATCAAGCATGTGATGTCCAGCACTATGTAAATGTTTCTGCAGTGCTAGGCTGTAAATATTGAAAGTACAGATTTGTCTTGAAGGGAGTAGAATCAATTGTCAATTATCTAAGACTTGACTGGTTTTTATTGTTTAATATAGCTCTTAGAAAGCTCTTTGTGCTGAGTGCTCTATTGTTATGGACAATAGGATTGTCTTTAATTATGTAAAAGATTTCTGGCTTTAGCCATGTGAAAGTCTACACCAGTCATCAATATTTCTTCTACAAGCAATGGAGAAAGAAAGGGCTTTTCAGGGTGTGATTCATCCTGTTCTGATAGGCACATCTAAAATGGATAGAATGAATTGGTCTCTGGAGGTGCCTGATTCTTGACTGCAGAAAAAGTCAAGACTGATTTAGAATAGAAGTCTAACTTTCAGACAATTTTATTTAGGCAAGATGTCTACCATCTAAATTTAGGTGCCCTGACTCAAAGACTTGTTATATATGCAGAAAAGACTAATAAAGAAAGTAGCATGTCTTCATTTCACAGGCATGTGGTAAAAAGGGTAGTATTTCCACGTGCACTTCAGTGACATAGGAACCCAAATTTCAGAATATTAGATGCTTGCAAAAATGAGTCCAGTAAGATCAAATAACTTGATTAAAGTCACACACAAAGTCTATGCGTAGGCAGGAACTGAAGCTGGCTCTCCAGAGTTCCAAGCCGCTGCTCAGCCTCAGCACCATTCATCCTTCCTTCATCAGCCTCATGACCTGAGTAAACATCACAGTGAGCGTCCTTTTCTTTTCTTTTTTAAGGAAAAGCTGTGCAAGTCTTTGAAGTTAAGCAAGTTTCTTCTGCTTTACACATTTAAATTAAAATCTATTTAAGAAAAACTACAAGACATAGTGCAATTTTAAAGTCATTTGGCAAACTGATTCTGTCAAGAAAGCTTAGTTTCATTCTGTTTGCTTGCAACAGCTTTTTTTTTCCATAACTCTGCTGTTCTTGTTCTTTTAATACATTTGGGAGGCCTGTCAAGGCCTATCCACTCTCTAAATAGCTTTGCAGATTAAATTTTTAACTCTACTCTCTTCATGCAGATGTATATTTCTGACAAAGAATTGCACTGACATGTCATCTCCCATCTTTCTCACAAGAGAGGAAATAGCTACGTGCCAGTACTGTTCGAAACTCTGACTCTCCCCAGCAAACAATAAAATAAAATAATTATAATTATAAAACCCTGCATCGAGAAAACCTACTTCTTCTTTATTTGAGCCTTCACTACAGTAATTTCATTTGTCATAGCAGTTTTGGGCTTTTTTCTTCTTCACCTTTATCAACACTTGTAACCAGCTAATGAGAAACTGGGGAATATGGGGCAGAAGAAAAATGGGGTTTGTTGATTTTGTTGCTACTACAGGCACACCTGAACTTCTAACCAAAGACAATGCGCTATATGAGTTTAACCTTCAACTTCTTTTCAATTGGAAACATTTTTTTCATACCCATATATTTTTTTACACATAAACACCAATAAAATCCTACTCCACTGCAGATGCCCTGCCCAGGGAAAGGGTGAAGGAGTCATAGGAATCAAGATTTTTGTGGTTTACTAGATTAAAGTTACAGGCTTTTCAAGAACAGTTGTTTCCTGGAAGGGGGGAATAGACAGTAAAGACAAACTGAATTTCAGTGTACAGATTCCATCCCTGGATTAGGTATGTAAATTAAATGGGTCTTCAATGTGTCGTGCAGTTTCTTATCTTAGGTTCAGTTTCCTTCTCCCCACAGAATCAATTGCATGTAAATAGGTCGTTGCTTATGCATAAGTCACTGCTTATGAATTCTTATTATCAAACACTTCTTTGGGACTCAAGATGCTCTTCTGAGATAAATACAGAGCAGAAATGGATGAACATGGAAGAAAAAATACTGGTAAAGATAATGGGAGATCTCTGGGGTAACTTCACTGCATCTAGTACAAATGTCCATTAAAGAGTCTGAACATTTACAGTCATAAATACTTACTCAAGGTGTGGAGGAATCAACAGGAATGCTTCATGAACTAAGATTATTAAAAAATAAAGAAGGCTGTACTTTCCGAGAGTCATTATATGACAGAATTGTTACTTTGAAAACAATTGAGAAATGCCAGTTTTTGTCAGCTTAGGGTATTTTCACATTTTTGTACACTGCTGGAGACAGGAGTCAGGCAGGGTGATTCCTCTTCTCAGTCTGTTATCACATGCCTAGTTTGTGTCTCCCATGTAGAGGTTCAGGTTAAAGTTTATTCTTATAATTGGAATGCTAAGACAATTTTTCCCATTGATCACATTGGAAAATTTTCCATTTTAATTTTATTTTATTCTATTTTATATTATTTTCAGGCAGGAGGTAAATGTCTTCTTTTAGCACAGGGCATGTCATGCTTTCTAGGATTATCGCATAATTTTAATGAACGAATTCCCTGTTACTGTAGAGTTAGTAGCTTTCGATAATATTCTTGCTCTCCCCTGTTCTCTTTGTCATATTATGGCTGAAGATTTTGGTCATGCACAGCATGTATAACAAATACCTCCTATTTGCTATAAGGTATGAGGAAGTGTCTTATGGCCAACAGTGCGTGTTAGGGTGCAAGGCTGACATTGTGTTTTCTTCTAAATGAGATATCTATCATCTGGTTGCTCATTTCTACAGGAGATGAAACATCTGATCCTTTGCAGTCCAATATTCTGATCTTGTCCCTGTTTTTTTTTCTGATGTCACATACAGCTGTTCTGTGCATGGTGTTATTTGTGTTTTAATTAAGAAAATGGTTTCAGAATTGGAACCTGTGACATCAGGCATGTTATAAAAGACAGAGATGTCATCCAAACTGTTGTAAAATATAAATTCCATTTATAAATATAAAAATGCATAGATACAAATTTAACTAGTTCTACTTGCTTTGCTATAAATTACTAGCATATTAAGTTCTTATGAGTAATAATAGTAATTTTTTTAAAAAATTAAGATAAATCCAAATGTCAGATAGAAATACACAAGCAGTTCCTTTATATATGTTATTGTGATATTTTTACATACTTATGTGCAGGCTCTTTATTAAATGTCACCTCTACATGATTAAAAGCAAACATAAAACCAAATCATTAACTGCAAAGCTTTAATAGTTTGCCATTAATACTAAAGCAAATATTTTCAATTTGAGTGCCTGAAGTTAAACTCTGAAAATTTTCTAGATACTTAACTTCTAGACTATCCACTCTGTACTGAAAATGTTGGCTCTGATAACTCTCTTTTATAGCATTTTGGTGAATTGTTCCTCTCTTCTGAAGTCTGAGTTCTTCCTATTGATCAGAATCCATTAAAGAAAGGAGTAAGATTTTGTCACAGAATTTAAATGGCTTACAAATAATAACAATAATGCATTTTGAAGCTATCTCCTTTTTGCTTGCAGTATGCTGCCATGCTTGTCTTTTTCCTTTTAGAAAAGATCTTACTGAGAACTCATATGCTAGCACATTTTTATCGCTCTGAATGGACTTAGACAATTTACTACTGAATGGAAGTCATACTTGTTCAGTCTTGCCCTCAAAAAAATCAAAGCTTCCCCTTTCTTAGGATCTCAGTTGAACTGCAAACACCATGGCTATCCAAGAGCAGTCACAGAAAAGCTCCATTACCCTTTTACATGTGGAAACTGAGTTGAGGAAAGGAAAAAGCCAAAATCTTCAGTATTATTGATTGTTAAATATCCAAAAATCTTTAGAAGCCTGGATTTCGATGGCTTCAATGACTCCCTCAGAAAGTCTGTGGGAAACCAAAGAACTGTGACAATACACTTCACATTGGATCATCACCCACTCAGCTGCTCAACTCGGTTTCTGACTATATGTTTTGAAGTGATGGAGTTATTTACTCCAGTGATCACTGTGTGTGGCCATCTATCAGGAAGAAGTAAAGGTTTTCACTGATCTCTGTCTGGAAACAGGAGTTGGATATTTTTTTCAGACCTAAGTACAATCATTTATTAGCATTGTAATAGAATTTCATACGGAACGTACCTCTTATGTGTGTATGCTACTGACCTCATCTCAGCCCATAAAAGATGTTAATACTCACTGAAAATAAAGAAGTGGGGGAAAAAAAATCTATTTTCAATCTCATTAAACATGAAAAACTACATCTGTTCAATTGTTCAAATCAACTCAAGAATTTGAGACACTAAATATATGATGCTTTTAATATTGGAGCATTGAATGGTATTCAAACGTATAGCATATACACTCACCCAAAACAGTCCAGACCCTGAATTACAGACATCAGAAATGACAAAAATATTGTTTACTGGGTAGTTACTCTCCATTGTTCTCTGTAGTCCTCAATCCTCTGTTTAACCTTTGAGAGGTTTTGAAATACATTGTGATTTGATGTGTGGTTGGGGAGGGAGGTAGAAGTAAACAAGGTTTTCTGCAGTAGAGCTTCTGAGCCAGTTGTGACGGAAAAGAGAATTAAAGAACTGACTTAAAAGGTATTATTAATAATCAAAATACTCAGCTTTTTTTTTTCTGATTCATGTGCTACCATGAAGACTTTAAACCACAGCTCAAGAGTGAACTTGACAATTTGTTGAAAAAGTGTTACATTTGAAAAAGCATCCAAATCTGTTTTGCTTTTACACGTATCTTCCTTAAGAAATTTCAGTACAGAGCATAAGGTCTGTCAGAACAATATTTTAGAGGAATAAATCTATCAACAGCAAAATAGTTTCAATATGAGGAAAAAAAATGCATTTGCAAAATACCATTCCATTTCTAATTTTCTGCGTCCATTTCAGTTCAAGGGACTTCAATTCCACATAAAACCTAACAATATTTAAAACACTACAAGTAGGTTATTTTGATTGTTTCCCTCATTTCTGAAAGTCCTGGAGAACTCACTGATCACAGAAGTTCAAGTGAACCTGTAAATAGGTTATGCTTAGCACTGTACGGACAGGAACACATAATTCCCTGTTTGTAAATCAAATATTTTCAACTAAGAGGCCCTGGTAAACAGAAAAGATAAAGAAAGGGTGAAATCATATCCCTCTGCAAACTGGTGGTCCCACTGTGTCACGACAGGACAGTTGAATGACATAGCCTAAGAGTGGAAATGTTTCCTCATAATTTGAGGATTTCAAGGTACAACCTACTAATTTATTTACTCAAGAGCTAAAATTAACTTTTCTAAGTGAAGCTGTAATAACTACCAGAGAAGAACAGAGGGATCCAGGTAGCAATTTTGCAGATTAAAAAAAGGTGAAGGTTTGTATCTTCACATCAGTTCTCATTCTTGGTGTCTTATTTACAATATTATTTTGCATTCCTTTTTCAGAGGGGTGTGATTTTACCTTTGAGAGAGATGCAATTGCTGTTATGTCACCTCTTGTGAAAGGTTTATGCCTGATAAATGATAGCAAAGCAGATCTGCACAAACAGATGTACACTCTGTTTTGCCTGTGTTAGTTATACTCTTTATGACACTTGTAAATTAAGGAACAGAATGATACGTAAGAATATTAAACAAAAATGCTGTTACATTTAACATGTTCCCTGCACTTATTTGGTTTTGCCTTGATCTGATCCCCTTCAAACCTGTTCCATGTCAGACCACCTTGTTCCATACTATTTCCCTTCTTACAAATATTGATCTCCATTGATCTGGACCATAGTAATTAAATATTTTCTCAAAGAAATGAATATTTCTGTTTCCACCATGACCTTCCTCATCTGTGCAAGTGTTTTAGGCAAGAAATCTCCTGCTCCCATTTTGGTGCAAACTTGACCTCTGTTGTCTTAGTTGGAAAATGCACTTGATTTCTAAAAAGAGCTTTTCAAAATGTAACACTGCTGATTTGTTGGATAATGAAATCCAAATTGTTCCACAAAAAAAAAGGTGCAATTATACAGCGTGTAATACACAAATAAATTGACTTAATGTTACATTATAATGAAAACTGTGCAAAATCCTCTACACAAGCACAATAAAATAATAAAAAGTAATAGAACAGGTAATAGATGTAAAATAAATGCTAAAAAAGTAGTTCAAATCATTTTCATACCAGTCAAAAGATACTGAGAAGGGCGCATCCAATCACAATAAAACACTAGAATGAAACACTTCTAAATAGTAATATAAATTTTTGTGGACACTTCATGTCCCATGATGTGGAATTGACATATAGTTTGATTTTCTTTTTCCTAATGTAAGCCACAGTTTTACAGTCCTAGTGAAAACATTTTATTGCTGGGGATGTATTAGACATGGTTCATTTCCCTTCTCAGTATGGCTTTAATTTTCCACATCCATGGCTTGACACAGACCCAAACACCAGAAGATGGTTGTCTGCTATAAAGTGTTTGGCTTTCTTTGATTGCTTTACAATTTAATCTATAGTTCATTCCATTAACCCTTTCCATTTTAATGCCACAAAAGTCTTCCCCCTCTCCTTAATATAAAGATAAACTTCCTTTGAAACATTTATGCTCTCCTGTCCAGAGGATTACAAAGAGAACTGGAAGGAGAGTGCTACTGGGGGGAAGAGCAGTCTCTTTCTTAGTTAACTTCCCAATGGCCATGTGTAATCGCTGCAATAATTGAATGCACCACAGCAACAGGGTTTTCCCTTCTGTTTTTATAATACATTCATAATTATTCATTCATTTGGTTTGGTCATATTCATACCAACGCACAGAGCCAAGAAAGTGCCACTGTCATTCTAACTTTCTCCTCAATCCCTGCTCTTCAGGGGGGGAAAGGAAAAAAATAAAAAAACCCCACCACGTTCCCTGTCTGCAGTGTTGTCACATCCGATATCCAGTTCCTTCCGGCAGAGAAAGTGTATCTGGGAGGGTCACCAGATCAGCCTGTGCCTCGGGGCTCCTCGCCTCAAGTACAAAAGACTCGACTCAACTCACGTTAGTCATCTAGGTGGCCTATCGGTGGTGACGGACTGCCAGCTCGGGCTGTGGGCTAGCCGTGATAACTGCCTTGAAATGCTAAGTGCTTAATTAAGGACCTTTCATATCAGTTATTGAGGGCTCCATCTCCCATAGCCCAGGGCATTGTACTTTACAGAGGACTCCCCAGAGCCACAGCCAACTTTATTGCAGTGACAAGTTAAAAAAAAAAAAAAAAAAAAAA
>JAAGAY010146262.1:0-19442 GCA_011801015.1 Ardeotis arabs | reverse complement strand
TTTTTTTTTTTTTCCCAAATGCAGGGCCGTGTGTTAATTTACTTGAATTTAATCTCCCTTTTCTCTGCCAGTCACACTGTAATAACTAGTTGGAAGAAAGGACTGAGGATAACTGCTTTGATGCACTTAATGTTTTATCTTTAATACACCTATGACCTCCTATTGTATCCTTTTCAGCATAATTTATTGTTAAATGAAAGAGGTCTAAGTAGAGATCCTGTATAGGAGTCTCCTTGTTTTGCATGTGTATAAACAGATATGTTCTTAGCGTGTTAACTAACTATTGATTAATAAGACCTTCCTCCTACTACAGCTGAGTTTTCTGTAAGAGCTTTTAGAGAAGTTTGTAATTTTTGGAGTCTCCCAGTATCCAGTTAATCAGAGCTCCTTCAGAGCCCTCGTGTGTGACCTGCATATTGCAGTTCATCAGTTGGCATTTTTAATATTTTGGTTTCCTTAGAAATCTGACGGAGTGCATACGCTCCTGGTTGTTTTATTAGTGGTAGGCTTTGGCAGTTAACAGTTCCCAACTGACCGGAGAGGATCCTCTTTCCTTGTCTGCTCTGCAGGCGGACTTCAGCAATGGAAGTTCCCTGAAATGTTACATATTGAACAGTGAATTCATTTGGATTTTCACGTGACAGAGAAGTAATTTTGAGGGTTTTTTTCCCCCTCTCCATAGCTTTGTCTTGTTGAGCGTGTCTTTTACCTTTCTATCACCTATTGGTCCAGCAGACTTTCTGATCAGCTTCTTCCTTCTGGTGTATTTGATAAAATTTTGTCCTAGCACATTCTGTTTTATTTTTTATCTTGAATTACAATGAATTCGCATTTAGTTTGATTAATCCCCCCCCCCGCATCCTAGTATGGTGTCACTTTTTGAAGGGCATGCTTTTGCATGCTTTCTTAATGTGTTGTTTTTTTAAATTAAACTTACCCTCCTCTTTTGTATGCAATATGGGGTCTTTAGCAAGCTGTCAGCCTCTAAAAACATTCACCTTTTTGCTTTTTCTTTTCAGGTTTTTAAAAGAAACTTTCTTTTTTCTTAATCACAGGATGCTGGAGGTTAGAAGGGACCTAAAGATTAAGTCATCTAGTCCAACCGTACTGCTCAAGCAGGATTTTTTTTTTTAATTGCATAATTAAAAATAGAGAAAACTAATGTTTCAGATATTGAACTTGAGTGCTTTCTAATCAGTAATGCAGTCACTCTTCAGCGGTGAAGGTCCTGTACACAGTTCAGAACTGGATCAAGTCTTGCTTCTGTTGTGGGTTTTCAGAGTTGTTGAAGAAGTGGTAACTGATGGTATCTCAAAAATTGAGTCTTTACATCACATTGACAATACTGGGAAATTATCTGGAGGGTAATTGGAGGGGCAGTTTGGTTCACCCTGCTGTAAGCATCTCCATGTGGTCAGATGAGTTGCTGTCTGCATTCTTCTGGATCTGTAGCTCTCCAGTGGCTGTAATGGAGGGGTTAAATGCCCAGAATAGACCCACTGGAGACACTTGAAATTGGGTGAATTAAATCCCACCCTGGTATTTCAGTCCTCTGAACTGATGAGTGTTTTCACTTGCAGAGAGTTGTTGTCAGTCATTGTAGTGCTTGAGCAAGAGCCATCTGGATCACTGTGGCATGGTGAAAAGCAAGGAGAAGCCTTGCACTTGTCATTTGGGTGAAATGAAAGTGTAGTTTTGTGGGTGACCTAAAAGGGTAAAATGAGAGTGGAATTTAAAATTAAAGATTATGTGAAAGTGATGTTGATTGCGAGGAACAGCTTGGTGTGATGTGAGTGGTTGGCAGTTCTACCTGTTTTTCCTCACTTTCTAAAAGTAAGTAAGTGGAAAGTCTGCAACCTAGAGATGCAAACACTATTTGATTACATTTCTAGCATTATATATTCCATTTCAGTATTGACACTGCAAGGAAGTCTGGAGAGAGTAGTAATAATGACAACTTCTTCCAAGTCTGAATGTGTGGCTGAGGTGTGAGATGGCAGTATTGCCCACAACTGTCAATTCCATTGATGACCAGCCTGTGCTTTCTGTAAATTGTTATTTTTGCAGTGCTTAACTGTAGCTCTCTGTGAACCAGACATTTTTCTTTAAAGCAGTTCTTCCACTGGTGTAAGGTAGACATGGCGGGATGGGATCAGCAGGCTCAGTTGTTCTTTGGAAGTGCCCATCTCCACGGTGGTTATAGAAAGAGCCTGAATGAATGAGGAAAACCCTGACATTTTCAACAGAAGAGATTTGGTGAGATGAATCTGTCCTTAAAGGTCAGATTTGATTAGTATGTTACTACTTTCTGATTGTTCCATATGGTCAGTGTCAGTATATCAGTTGAGCTGGTTTTGAGTTTTTAAAATGAGTTTGTGTCAGTCTGGAGTTATTCATACGCTACCAGAAAAAAAAACCTAAACCCTTTTGAGTGTATCTTTTAGCATATTAGTTGTTAGTGATTGTTCATCCAAATGACTGATCTGACTTGCTGGAAATTTTGTGGTGCTTTACCCTCAACATTATGAGAATGCATGCTAAAGCTCAGCTTTGTGTGGGTGAATGGACAATACTGCGTAAGTGTGCAAATACAGACTGGTAAGCAGCCTTTGGACTGAGGTTAATGAACTTTTTCTGTTCCCTTTTGTTCTGTCTGTAGCTTCCTCAGTTTTAGGCTCCGCGAGAATGCAGACTAGTCTAAAAACTATGTAGATTACATAACGTAGTGCTGGGTTTTATTTAAGCTGGGTGGTAGCTGATCTCAGTTTCTAGCAGGTTTGAAATGCTCTTCTGCCCACCAAATGGTGCCAAGGCTGGGGCTGAAAGTAGGTGTTTGCTTCAACAGTGACGTTCACTGATCTCTTGTTATTATGTTAATTTAGGGAAAGATAATATTTTCTGGAGAACTGAAGGATATTGAAAGCATGCTGGTAATTTGTTCCCATCCAATAAGCATAGATTGAATACAAATGCTCAGGAATGGTGTCAGGACAGAGATGATGAGGGGTGTTTTCAGTTAATGCATGCCAAGAATTAAGAAAGATTAACACACGATTTTTGTGGTTTGGGAGAATGCTCACTCGAGGAGTTCTCTGTTCCACAGATGAGGACTGTACGGAGTACTTGGGTTAACTGTTCTGAAACAAGGGTTCACGTATAATTTCCAGGGGGATGCTTTAACTTCTTTGGGATATAGTAACTTGTAGTTTAGTTGTTGAGCACTTCTCATGATTCTCAGGGAAATGACCCCCTAGTCCTTGCTGAAGCAGAAATCAGTGGTAAGGATTTACTGTTGTTACTGAGGTCTGAAAAAAGAAATGAGGTTTACTCTGCACTGTCTTTTAAGTATGAATCAGGACTACTCAGCAATCAGTAAATAATCAGGTTTGTGCTTATTCAGAGAGTCTGTTTCCTTCAAATTCTGTCCGTTTTCACCTTCTGTAGGGTCCTAAGGTTATTTCAGGAATTACATTTCTAGTGTTTTCTATTTCAGATACTTGATGCAGGATTTCAAATTCTGCTGAGGTGTTGGCAGTGATACAATAAGTGTCTTTTACAGTAACTCCTTTTCAGATTTGTAATGTGAATACAATCTCTGCAGAACTTCAGAGCGCTGGTTCCTCTGGAGTTGAGGGTTTCATCTTACCTAACTTGAATTGTGAGAGGCGGTATCCATCTAGTCCAGCTGGATTAAGATTAATCTCATCTGGATATCTGATTTTCAGAGAGCTAAAGTGAGATGAGATTTTTCCAGAGTCCCTTAATTGCTGGAATAATTCAAAAAGCAAAAAGTAAGATCTACTCTTCTTGTCGTCACTGTCGTTCTGAACAGAGACCTTAGGCTTCCTTCATAGTTGTTATTCCGTGGTGTTCTCCCATAGGAAGCAGTCGAAAGATAATTGGGCAAAGGGAACTTTGTGCTCGATGTGGAGAGGTCTTTGTGTTGGTAGAAGAGGATTAGCATCCTAAAGACTTAGGTGTAACTCACTTGGAAAAAAGCTTGCTTTGGTATATAAACAGGTTTTAGAATGATACTGCTTCTCTTCCTTGAAGCTCTTTCAGCTTAAAAAAAATATTGCCATATGCTACTTTAATACCAGCACACAAACTATATTAAAATATAATTCACAAGAACTGCAATTTGAGGCTTTAATTCTGCAGAGGGATCCATTTTGGAGCCGTGTTTAACTCTACAAAAGACCTAAGTTTAGTTGTACCACATGCCTATGCAAAACACTTTGGAGGTTTTGGGTCTGAAATCAGGATGAAGAGGCTGATGAGAGAAAATAAACTTCTGCAAATCCAGTGCCTGGGAAAGTATTTGGTAAGTAGACAATGAAACTACTATTGCAGAAAGCACTTCACTGAGGTTTAAAGGCTACGTATGTGCCATCCAGTCCAGTGTGGGTGTCATCCTGAACTTCGTGGCAGAACTGGCCTTTCTTTGGTCACTTACCCTTTTTGTTAGGTTGTACATTGCTGCTGGGTTGTTGGCTCTCAGCGTGGAAACAAGCTGTGCCTGAACTAGTGAACTAAGCAGAGTTTAGTGGGTTTGAAGGGTCCTGTGGACATCCACA
This sequence comes from Ardeotis arabs, assembly GCA_011801015.1. Lineage (NCBI taxonomy): Eukaryota > Metazoa > Chordata > Aves > Otidiformes > Otididae > Ardeotis > Ardeotis arabs. The sequence goes on along the minus strand of JAAGAY010146262.1, from coordinate 14,865 downwards.
CTGTATTAATCTTTAGCATGCTCACTGACTGCTTGGCCAGCTGATGTTTTCCTGAGCAACATACAGTTTGAGGACAGCGAGAAGCCGAGTCTGTTCCTGGCAGGGGTGTGGGTAACACCCTGTGCTGCAGGCAAAGAGAGCTCAGCTGTGTGGATGCAGGATAAGCAGTGATGCTTGCCCTCAATGCCAGGAAGGGGTCCTTCTCCAATTTTTATGTCCTAATGTAGGGGTAAGCACAGGTGAATTGATGCCCAGTGTTTCACCTATAGTGAATACAGTCGTAAAGCAGACTTCTGTAAGCAGCTCAAGAAGTTTGGATACTGAGTTGGACATCCAGCTTCTTTGGTAGCTTTCAGAATTGTAGCCATAGTTCCACAGTGTTCTTTACTTCTGCCCTTTACTTAAAATAACTTTGGTTTAAGACCCAGATATTTAAGTGCTGCATAGAATTTGGACTTTTTAATGTGTGTGTTAATCTTTTAAAATCTGCTTGTGTATTTGAACAGAAGTTATGGACCATATAAACTTGTTAATGCAGTAATCTCAGAAGGAAATGTCTTTAATTAATGTATTTCATTAAAGCCGTAGATATTTGTTTTATTAATAACTTCAGGTACTTGTAATCTTGAAAAGGTTGGGAAACTGTGATGGAAAACAGTGCTTTTCTTTTTTTTAATACTTCCCCCCCCCCTTGGTAAAAAAGACCTGACAGGAATGCATGAGAAGCTGTCAGCAACATTCCTGACCAAGTATTCAGGCACAATTAGGCCGCTAGTGTTTCGATAATTGATAATTAATGAGACTTTATAAATAACATTTTGAGTTCCTTTTACGTGCCTTCTGGTTTTTTTGGGGGGGAGAGGAATGTCAGACAAATTTCAGGCATTTCTGTGCTACCTTGGAGACTAGAAAATGTTTCATTATTGGCATCTGAGATTCTTACATAACCTGGTAATTCTGGGAACAAGAATTTTACAAAAAATGCTGAGCAGTTTGAGTCTTCCCATAAAATTACAAAATTCAGAAACGCTTTGCTATATACTTTGGTGACAATTTCCTCAGAAGCACTAGTATTCCAGGCTCCTGGAATGCATTTATTTTGCTAGGATTGCATCCTTAAGGAGTTAAACTCCCATTTCATGGAGTAAATGACATACTGGCAGTTATTACATAAACCACATGTATTTGGTTTTGCAGAATATTAAAAGGAAATAAAATGAAAGTGTAAGGAGAGGGTGAAGAGTTTACCTCCTGGCATCAGGAGCATAACTGGTACATATTTAGGATGTGGTTTGTACGATGTTGTATGCACAGCCCCCAGGATAGGCCTGTGTGAAGGAGTTTGCCCTAATCTCTTACTACTGTCAAGAGGATTTTTGCTTTCTCCAGGTTCAAGGTCTGTAGTTCTGACGGGACAGGAAGGGACTTTCCCAGCTTTTATCTCATGTGAAACACTGTGGCTTATCTTACCCACTCTGTTTGTTCAAAACTCTTGTTATATTCAATAGAGAGGGCTTGCTTGATTTTTTTTTTTTCCAGGATAAAATGAAAGTGGTGACCGGTTACTGGTGCTTGCTTTGTCAAATTTGTGATTCTTAAGCTGGTTAGAAATTGCTATATTCTGATACCTTTTTCAGAGTATAGATAGTCTGACACAGGAATCCACAGATTCAGGATGACTCAGAATTAAAAATGAGTCAGTTATGCCTTATTCTGTTAAATTTAATTTTATTTTTTTTAAATACAGAATTACAAATAAGTACAATGGGTTAGTTACAGTGCGTTGTCCAGTACTGTGTAAATTCACTGGCTGTGTGCGATAGAGGAGAGTGACAGTTTGGGAGGGATATGATTTAATGTCCCTGTAGCAAGGGCAGCAGAGTGAGTAAAACAGAGGAATGATCTGTGCTCCTGAGCTGTCTGAGCATCACAGAAGGCAGAACATCTTTCTGTAGAAGAGATTTGGAAGATTTAGGTCCTAGAATGAAAAAACAAAGAATAAATATTTAAGATTTAATACCTACAAGACATTGCTTTCTCTGGAAGAACAACTTGAGAGTTTTCAATAAATACCATTAGACATCCTGCTTACAGTGGAGTTTCTAGAGTGATATTTTTCAATATGGATCAAGAGTTGAATATAAACCAGTGCTTGCTTCTCATTTTGATTTTCTTACTTCTCAGTTCAGAATCAATATCCTTTATTTTCTTATCCTTTATTTTCTTCTTGGTATCAAGAAACAATATTCCTTCCCTACAGTATTTCTTCTGGTGTTATTCATTTATCAGGACACATTTGAGTTGTTGACCAGTTTGTTCTTTTTGTTCCCCTTTCCTCTTTGTGTGCTCCATGCAAGGTGTTACTGATGGGCTCTGCGCACGCTGGCACAACCAGCCATGTGGGTAGAGTATGTGCTTCTAAAAGTCTTAGCGTTTACTGAGGTACTGAACTGTGTGTACTGTCCACTTTTCGTTCCTCCAAGTACTGTCTCAACTTCAGTCAAGAATTCAGGTTCTGGAGTGATAGAAGGAACGGCAATAAAAAGTGTTTGGCTGATAGGAGGACGGGATGGAGAGAGCTGAGTCATGAACGCAACAAGCACATCTTTATTCACTTCTGTTAATTGCTCTTTTGGCTGAACTGATGTCCTGTTTTGACATAAATCCTCATCGTAATCTAATATTACACAATTTAAGTTACCATTTATTTCTGCCCTAAATAAAAGTCTTATATTCTCTTTCTTTTCTGGCTTTAGCTTGCATGTTACTTTTTGAAGTAATTAAGTGAAAGAAGAATAGTAGATAGGTATTTTCCATGTTTGTATTTTTGCAGATACGTTTACCAACGGGAAAACAGTCTCTCAAATGCTTCTCTCAAGTCGAAAGAGCACAGTTCATCTTTCAGCAGCATACGGCAGTAAGCATTACATAGCAGTAACAGTGAAATCAAAACATTAAAATTGACTTCAATACTAGTTTTAGGATTTCATAGCTAGCTTTTAATAAATTTTTTAGGTTCATGTTTATGCCAAGCCTGTAATCTAGACTGGCTTGTATGTAAGAAGATGAGAGTTCTTCCACAGAAGTTCATCTTAGAGTGCCGTTAGAAAGCTCTCTATTCCTGACAGGCAAAGTAGTAGTAAATATTTAACAGTCCCGTTGCTAAAAAGTGACAAGTTATTTCAAATTTGAGTGTTTTTGGCTTCCAGCTGTAGTGTTCTGCTGTGCCTTTCTCTCCAAGAATGTAGGGTTGGTTGTTATTTGTTGTAATCACAAAGTGCCTATAAAACCAAGGTAACATACTCATCTTCTCCTTAATAAATGAGACCTTTGACCTAGCATCATGAAGACTATCGCGGCCAGACCGACTGTTTTCTAAGGTCTGCCTTTGAATGCTTGCCAGTACTTCATCATCTTTGCAGTGTGGGTATCATAACTGGACATGAAGTTCTAGCTTAGAACTTAGCTTGATTTGTTCATAAACACTGAAAGATGGTGTCACTGGCCAAGTCCTTAATATGGCTTTGCCCTGCACTGGCAGTCCGTACCAGGGTGATTCAGTGCAATTTCTTCAGAGTCTTCTCCGGGTAGAAAGTGTTCAAGTCACGGAGGAGTAGCTTGTGTTCCTTCTTCAAACGTGGGTGACTTTGATTTGTTAGGATTAACATCAGTTGTTGTCGTCAACCACCAGGTCACTATGGAGTGTTAGTATTTCCTCTGACAGTACTTCAGTTATCTACAAACTTGCTCTCAAGTATTTTTATTATGATCTATTTTATTTCTAAAATTACCAGGGCCCAGTCCCGTACCTGTTGTTCCTTCGTGTCACCCATGCCGTAATAGGAAAGCCTGCCATCCACTTGCTTTGTGTAAGAAAGCGGTTACCAGCTCTGGAAAAGATGAGGGGACTTTGGTATCCCAGGTGATTATTCTTACGGACGGAATGAGTCATTTTCATGTGGACTTTTAACATGTGGGTGAGTGAATCATCAGGTGTTGAACAGATTAATCTTTTCAATGGGACACGCACAAGATAATGTTTTCTCACTGAGACAACTTGTACCTGTCTGAAGAAAATATTATGGAGGCTGAATTACAGTGATGTGTGTCTGTGAACGTGTTGCCTTGGGAGATGATCCATAAAACAGCCCAGTGTTGCTTTTGGTATGTGTGGGGAGGTAGTGACTTTAAAGGTATTCTTAAGAGTAGAAGATCTGGGGAGGGGGAGGAAATACGAAAAATTGCAAAGAGTTGCGTAAGCACAAGTTTAACTTTTGCACGTATTTGTGTTATAAAATGGTTGTAGGTAGGTTATGCAAACTTGCACACCACATGATGACGATGCAACACGCGTCAAACACACATGGACCAGTAAAACGTGGCTGCGTGCGTCTGTCTTTGTCCGATGAAGCGCTGTGGCGATGCCCGTTTGGGTGGTAAAAGCAGACTAAATTTTATAGCTTGTCTTAATGTTTTTTCTTTTTTCAGTTCCACCATCCTGGATTATGCTTAGTGTAGGGTTTGACTGAGATCTGAAAATTACAGAGCAAAACTATCTTGCTGTTATGGCTGATTCGGGATAGGAATGAAGTATGAAATCTAGGCATGGGTAGGTAGGGTTGAGGGCTTCAGGAAAAACTCACTGCAGGTTTATGTGAAAAACTGGTGATCCTTTCCTAGAACTTCAGTTAAGGGTTAATTTTGTGATAGTATTGTGAGCTTGGGGAATTTTCTTTATAGGTTTCATTATTAAGCATTTCTCAGTAGGTATCTTTTAAAGGGCTTTGAAGAGATAAAAATTATTCTGGAGCCTTACGTGGACTGAACAATTTTCTGAGCAGTGCAACTTTTTATCTTACTCAGGGCTACAAGCTGAAAATACGTATATTTTAGTCACCAAGGTAAATTGGAAGGGAGATTAATTCATTCATTGCAAACAAAGGTGCAGATGCTTTTAGAGTCTGACCAAATATCCATAAGTAAAAGCGTCATCTTCATCCCTACAGACTTTTGAATATGGATTTCGTAGAGTGGAAGGGTTGAACACCAGAAGTACAATAATAATTAAAAAAACCAACACCGCCCCCACTCTTCACACCCACCCCTTCCCAGCTGTCTAGCTCAGTAAATTTCACACCATGGTTGCAAGGCCAGAATGATTACGAGTTAGGGTTAGCACAAAATCTAGCTATTTGAAAATTTTACAGCATTTTACTGTAATGTAGAGGCTAGAAGTTCTCAAAAAACGAATCTGAAAAATGCGCGAGGGCAAGGAGGTCATGCTTTCCAAACTCATTTAGTTGCTACAGAAAATGACCTTCACCTTGTCTTTCAAATTGCCCTCTTGCCTTTTGCCATTTCCATTGCCATCTATTATGCACTCCTTCCTGCTAAGATCTGCATCCCTTTCTGTCTGATCTTCCGTAGGGGAAGGTTGCAGTACATTAAAACTCTTCCACGTAATCAGCTGGGTAATTTTTAACCTTTGTTCGGAGTGTCCTTGGGAAAGGCCCCTGGGGTCATGGCCAGATTCACAGGAGATGCAGAATGTGGTAAGCTTTTTTAAATTTCATGCTGTGCAGGGCCTTTCTGAAGGAATGTATTTATAGTGATGAAAGTAATACGCCTAGTTTTCTCTCTTGATTTTTAACTTCAACATAGATCACTCTAATTTAGTTACCCCAAGGCTGTAACATACTGCTTTTTAGGATGGTAGAGTAGCCGTTAATGGAAATTTGTTAAAAGTGGGCATGTATGTGTGAAGGAAAGTGTGCATAAAAAAAAAAAAATGAGCCTCTTGCTTACGATGTAATTCATATGTACTATTGTCCTTGGTCCAACTTAACCAGGTGGTACTGGTGAGAGCTGCACAGCAGTTCTCTAAATAACAACAGTCACTTCAGCCTTGAAGTCTGTGTTGGGTAAGCTTTCGTTGGCCTCAGTAGCGGGCAGCTGGTTCTTGCCAATGAGTTTTCTCCTCTCTACTTGGTGATTTACAACTCGGTGTATAGAATCGTAGAATCATTTAGGTTGGAAAGGACCCTTAGGACCATCGAGTCCAGTCGTTAATCTAACACTGCCAAGTCCACCGCTAAGCCATGTCCGCAAGCACCACATCTACACATATTTTCGTGTATTTGCTGTAAGGATGGCAGAAGATAAGGTGGCTTTCAACGATCCACACAGACAGGTTGTATTTGATTACAGGTTTTACAGTAAGTGGTGATAAAGATAACAGTCAAATTCCACGTCCCTAGTGCTTGACCCCACGCTCTGGCTGGTGTCACCTCTGCTTGTATTTGCAGCTTTTTTTTTTCATATGGAATATTTAATAATACACTTTTAAAAGGCTACTGTTCTTTATGGCACTGTTAAAAGGTATGATATTGAAGCACAAATTCTTTAAGTGCTGTGAAGGAGTATTTATAGAAATAAGCCACACACCAGTCTCAGCCTCCCTGCATGCTGCCCTGTTTTAAAGGAGGTGTGAGAGCTGTGAATGCATCCTTCAGGTTTTCAGTAAAGCATTGATAATTCAGTTGTCTGTGCCAGAACACCTCAGGGTATATTACGATTTAGTAACGTCCCCTAAAGACAAGTCATAGTTCCTCAAGAAATGCCGAATTGGAAATCAAAACCACAGTACAGACAGGAGAATTATGATGATTACCATCATAGATCTAACTATCTACCTTAATTTTCCCCCATGAAAGTGTAGTGAGGTGGCTCAGTGGCTTTTCTTCTTCCCACTCTTCCCCTTTCCGCGCAACATGTGCATGCAGGATTGTAGGACAGCAAAGCTGCTGTGTTCCGCGTGGCACTTCCACTCAGGGCTCTTTTATCCTGCTCTAATTGTGCTCAGTGTGGCAGCTACTACTGTTAAGAACATACTGCAGTCATGGTATAAAAAAAAAACCTACTAAAATTCAGCTTTTAATGTATTTGTCCTCTCATTTGGAGAGAACAGCTAATATGATTTCATATAATAAAACCAACCATGTGAGAATCCACAGAGGTGATTTTCTGAATTTAAGATTTCTTTGGAATTTGCTTTTATCACGAATAGATTGGATTACTGTAGGCTGTGGCAGTGTGAGTCACTTGCAAATGCCTGTTAATCCAATAAACCTGAGTGGTTTCTTACGGAAATACTATTTTCTGATTTCTATTTATATGATGGCCCTGGCCTTGTTGGATTCCCACTGACTTCACTGGAAATACCTCTTTGGAAAAAACTGGTATAATTTCATGTGGTCACGGACATTACAGCGAATCAGTAAAATGAAAAATAGCCTCAAGTAATTAGTAAATGTTTTAGAAGTTATTTGTGTTAACTTTATTTATTTTATAGTATTATTGGCTGAGAATAAAAATAATTGTCAGAGGGTTTTGTTTTGTTATGTGTGGTGTTTGGTGGTTGGTTTTTTTTTTTTTTTTCTTCTTTAATGGACGGTAGAACAGTATTATTATATTTTCGTGCTGTCCTGCAAGTTTTAGAGGTTTTTCCTTCTGCCCTACTTTGTGGTGGTGGTTGCATCAGTCTCTGCCTTAATTTCTGACACATAACGTATTCAGCTCTACTGAAAACTAAATCACAGATTAAAAAAAGGAAGTAGCTGTCTTAAAATCATTACTTCAGCCTTTTTTTCCTTTACTTGTGCAGCGACTGGTATTCAGTGGCAGCATAAGGCAAAAGCTTTCCTATGGTTTGGAATTTTTGCCTGAAATAAGAAGAAAAAAATCTGGAGAACAAATGTTTTTCCAGCCTGAGATACAGTATGCTTCTGCACCAGAGCAGAGGGAGGGTCTAAACACTCTTAAAAGATTGCTGGTAAACCTGGTCCTATTTTGAGCTAGGAAGTGCAGAATGTGAAGATTTATGTTCTACATAGGGAATTTCTAGTGCTGAGAACGGGGAAAAACTACATGTACTGGAAATAGTTTGAGAAAATTCAGTGTTTGTAACACATGCAACGCTGCTGCTACCTTAAGGCACCATAATTTTCATCATCTTAAATTTACATGCACATACCAAGTTTCCAAACATCCTCCTCCTGTCTCCACTGCTGAGTTTAGTGTGTGGTATGATGGATAGGATGCTCAAAGCCCCTGAATTTTTGATGTGTTAAGAGAGACTTCTGTAGATGTTGACTTGTAATGATTATTGAGCCTGTGCAGTAAATGCTGCCTGGGGAATCAGATCCTTAGTGGAGGAGATGGAAAATCCTAATCCTTGTTGTGGGATACATTCTACTGGTAAATGTTTCATGGCATTTTGCAGAGGCACTTCAAGATTGTGTGAGGCTGAGATTTTTAGATCCAATAGAGGTGGTAATTTACTGGTAGCAACGCCAGATCCTAATTAATTAGGATTTCAGATAGTTCTACCCACTACACATATGATCTCTTGAGCAGATATTCAAAGTAGTAAGAGGATACATGGAGACTTGAGAGTTAACAAAACATCTAGAATAAAAGCACAAGAGAAAAGGAAAGCCAAAGCAGAGAGATACGCGTCGTGTTCGTATGTTCAGTAATTCGAAAAGTAGAAACAAGGGCATGTAATTTAAAATCAGTATAAAAGCATATCAGACAGAGTTAATAGAAGAGGTACGAAAAGGTGGATAACTAGCATTAATGGTGATGAAAAGAACTTGGAAATATATTTGAAGTGAGAGGAAGTCAAGGGGAAAACCGGGCCTCCTTCTTACCAAAGAGGGCAAATAAATAAGAGATACCACACTGAATAAACAGCTGAGCATAATTGTATTTAACCATGGTTCGTTTGAAGGAACCAAAACCCCTTTGGACTCATTGGGGGAATAATTTTGGTAATTAACAGCTCTCATTTTCAAATGAGAGCTGTTACTATGATTGCACTGCTCTCAGAAGGGGAAAAAAACCCCAGACTCTGGCATTTTACTTGAAAATAGTATGCATGGGCAGGCTGGCTGAGGCTCGGAGGCAAAATTTACTCAAAACATTAATAGTTTAAAAAGTAAGAATTTACAAGTATTTAAGTGTATTTGTTTATTGCAGTGGATTGAACCAATTTAGGTAATGTCACGTTGCTGCATCTGACACAAATGGGTTGTGTAGCAAAAAAGATCAATATATGGGCAAATATGGAGTGAAGGATCTTAGTCTGAAACAAAGCTGCTGTTTCTTGGATAAATCTGATTCCTAAGACTAGCTTTTATTTAATATAAAAGTTAAAATTAAGTTTTTTTTTTTTTTTTCCTAGTAGGAGCACAAAGAGAACTGTTTCAAAAAGAACAATGATAAACGAAGAGAGAAAGAGCATGGATGGCTCCTGGTACTGGGCAATTGTAATTTGTCTTGTTAAACTGGTAACACAGTCCCTGGCACGGTTTTAGCTGTACTGACCAGCCTTCTTCCAGGCAGTGCTTGGGCATCATCAGGAGATCAGCATGGTGCAGGAACTGTTTCTGATGGACAGCTGGGGTATGGCTACCCTGTTCCGGGGCAGGAAAGCTTGCCTAGCTGTACGGGTACCAGCCGTGCTGCTGTGGCTGATCTGTGGGCCAGAGGACAGTCCCTAACCTGGTCTGTGTGTTAGGTAGCTGTTGCTCTAGAGTCAGGAGTTGCTAAGATTTCTGATCCCACATGGGTTACTCCAGCGCGATGTAAAGGACTTTCTTTTGGGAATGAGAGACAATCAAAGTTTTGCTCTTAAGACTGTTTTTTGTATTTGTGGCCAGCAATGCAGTAACACATTGCCAAGCACTGGGTTTTAAAGTTCTGTTCCCTTCCAAACACATATACTAACCATAAAGCCAGAAATAGGGATTTATTTTTCTGTAGTTTATGACTTTTTTGCACTCCTACAGAGGTGTTCAGCTGCAAGAGAGCTGAACCTCAAATACTTACGCACATGAGTAAGGCAGGCTGAATTCACTCTGTAGGTCTGCTGCTTTACATTCACTCTTCAGTAGACGTGTTTGTTCTGTTTGTCCTACGAATCCATCTCTGTGGAGTCCTTCCTGGAGGAAGGACTTTCCCACTGTCAGGTGGCTGTCTGCAGGCAGGGATGGTGTTAACCTTTTTGGCCTCTAGTAAAATGATGTGAGCAGGATGTGCAAGCTGACTTCTGCAGTGGTGCTGGTGAAGCAGTAAATGTTTCACACATTTAATGGAGTATTTGAGAATGTTAATTATATTTAGGGTACAGCTAGATCCTCAATTTCATTTTCTGAGTGAGTTGCATGGAAGCAAGAAGCTTGTGGTAGGTCAGGGAATAGCTCATATGTTGAGAGAGTGAGGAAGCCATGCAGCAAATCTTTTTATGTACAGGGCTCCAGTCGGTATATGTTGGGGCTGTTTACCACCTACGAGCAAAGGCTGAGCTGTTCTGACAGAGCATGCTGTGAGTTCTTGTGTGGATGGAGCATGGTCTGAGATTCTTACTCTGCTCCCTTGGAAAAATGTGGTGCTGTCAAATTGGCAGTTACCTCTTACCAGCACTGTATTTTGCTAAAATGAAAGGTTCAGTTAGTGCATTTTAACATCAACAACAATAACAAAATTATAATCCCGTGCAAACCAGGCTTCATGCAAACCTGATGTTCCTGTAGGTGCTACGTACTCAAATGGAATGTTACATTTTCTTCTGAGAGCAAGAGATTCAATTTTTCTCCCATTTTATGCAAAAGATTTGTTACTGGCTGTTTATCAAACAGTGAGAGCACTGCAGAGAAGATGAGGAAAGGAAAAAAACCCAACCTAGTAGCAGAAGATGTTTTGGTAGTTAAGTACTTCTTCTCTTGTAGAAGAATTGTTTCCAGGACAACAAGGTTGATGATGGAGTTACAAAGTGAGTATGTGTTTCCTTTTCTCTTCCTCTGTTTGTTATTAATCATTAAGGTAGGGAGACCTCTTTGTACTTGAGTAGTTTTCAGAGTTGCATTACATCAGTCATTTTTAAAACACGCTGTATTGCCCATGTGGCTCTTTTTAGCTATTCAGGAGATACCTGGTACGTAATAAAGGGTTTTTGTTAAGATCACATGGTATCTAGACAAATTACTGTCTCTGGACTACTAACAGCTCTGTTTGTTTTTTTTTTTTTGTGGGTGTGTTGTTTTGTTTTGTTTTTTTTTAAAAAAAAAAAACCAAAACAACAGGTTTGGACTTTGAATTTCAAGCTCATCTCACTGGTGGGATGTGAGTTTCTTTAACTATTTGCACAGAATTTTTCCTTTGTTGGTATAGTACATATTTTCTTATGAGCACTAATGATGTACTGTCATGCAAATGGATTTGGAATAAATTAAAGGAAATAATTTTCCCCTAGAGTATATTCAGCTGTAGGACTCCATTGTGAATCTGTTTTCAACTGGAGTTCGGAATTTGGAATAAGAAGCCACTGAATTAAATGTAGTTGCCAATTTTGAAGGGACATAGCTAGCATAAAATCACACCCATCTCCAAAATATGTTGATCTATTTAAAATCTGGAGGAATATGATGAAATCTGTACTTGTGTGGTTTTCCTTTGTATATTTGATTGTACTCTGAATTTAATTTTTTCTGGATTGTTTTTTTCCTTCACAACAACATTCTGAGAAAAGAAATGTCATTTTTTTAAAAACCACAAGTATTGGCTGTGCATTTTAGAGGCAAGCATCACAAAAATAGTGGCCAGGTCATTAGTGAAAAACATGCTTCATAAAGATCTATTGTTATTTTTGCTAAATTAAATAGCTTGAAGTTTAACAGTTTCTCATTTAAAGGAGCTGGATGATTTCATACCCACTAATGATATATGTATTTATTTCTATTGAGATTTTAAGCCTTAAGTTGATGAAGATTCAGAAAGTGTTTCTTCTCGTGCATAGTTGTTGGATAAATTAAGGAGGTACTCTGTTTCCTTCTGAACACATTGATGCTTTTCTGATGCTAAAGGTTGGATACCACATGCCAAGATCAATGTGTGGTCTCTGTTGTGAGCCACTAATAGTTTTATTCTTTGGATGTGTTTTTCCGTCCAATTCCACAGCGTATTTCTGAAGACCATTCTTCCTTTATTGATGTAGGAGAAAGAAGTATGACATGGTATGAAAACTAACATGCTCGTGGCTCTGTAACATGTTGGAAAGGCAAGTTAAGCAGGTTGATAAAAGCGTGTTGGCATTTACTTGTTGCTTTGTTGTCCCTTCCTAGCTGCAAACCGTAGCCAGAGTTGGGATTTTTTCTAACTGGTGTCCTTCTGTTTCCATCTCTCTATTGTTTTTCTGTTTTTCCCCTCTTTTTTTTCTTTCCTCCTTGTGAATTACCGTTTTCAGCAGAACAGGAACAATGCTTACCTTGAGTAATGAGATGTCTCTCTACTTCATTTTCCAGTATGTCCCCTGTTACGGAGCATACCAGTTCTTTATGGAGGATTGAGGAGTTCTTCCAGGTCACTACTTGGCATAGTAAGGGAACAAGGAATTTTTTTGCTGCTTCTGCTGAAGGTTTACTAATTATGTGGCTAAGCAGAGAATGTAGTATTAGAGCATTCTTTTTAAGGGCAATACTCTCATAACTCTACTTAGATTTCTGGGGTTTTTTTTGTTTGTTTGGTTTGGTTTTTTGGTTTGGTTCTTTTGTTTTAATCTTCCAAAATACTTCAGAAACATTAAAGAACTCCCACTGAGGTGTAGATACACTTTCTCTGTTTTTACAGATTTGAATCCATAGCACAGAACAGGAAATAATGGCCAACCAGTTCATATTCAGTGCCCACTGCAGTGTCTTAGGGTGGCTGAAACATAGGCCTAGCAGACAGAACCCAAGACCAAGGTTCTGATCTCATCACCTTTCTGAAGTAGGTGTTGGAGGCCAGCAAGGAGCAGTCAGAGTCTAATAAGACACTACGTAGCTATCTTTGAGCAGTTAAATCCTCCTTTACATTTCTTCATTTTCTCTAGGGCTAAGAGGCATTTATTTGGTAAACTTTGCAGTAGGATTTGGAATTTATTTCTAGTTCTTCAATGTTATACTCAAATCACAAGAGAGTCTACACAATTCATCTTGATAGAGCAGTTTCATGTAACAGAAATATTCTGGCAGTCAAATCGGAGAAACAGAAATGAACGATAAAAATATTTTCCATTGCTGACTAAAAGCGAACAGTAAGCTTCAAGCATTAATTAACAATATAATGAGAAAAGTCAGTTCAAGCAAATCCTTTTTTTTTTTAAAAAAAAAACCAGAATTTCTCTTTTCTTTGTTATATTGCAGAAGAAGAAATGGTGACTGAGTTGTACAAGCGAACCAGAACAATCCATAAAGTAAGTCAAAGAAGAATGCTCATTTTTCTCTTCTCTACAATTATTGGATTATTGTTCTAGAAGATACCCATTTAATTAAGAAGGCAATTAGTTTTTCTCATTTCTTTGACTGTGAGTGTAGCGTATGCAGTTTGTAGAGCTGTACAGAGCTACCTAGTTTAAAGTCATGTGGTTCAACGTGAGTTGCATTAAGTAGATAATTCCTCTTCCTTTCTCATCACTGTGTCAAGGCATGAAGCAGTTCAAGATTGTGTCATGTAACTGCATTGTCATAGCAGTGATGGTCCAAGGATGTGGAGAGGAGAGGTTTGTAGGGAAAGGGTTTACCTTAGGCTGTTTCTGATAAAATTTAAAGAATCAGACCAACCTGCAGGAGTGTAAGAAGGACTGGAAAGGGTTTTTGGGCTCCAAAGCTTGTTAGTGTTCTCCGTAATATCAGTTGGTGTAAGAAAAGCTTTAACGTTACTTTAAGGCTGCTGTATTTTTGGCTGAGTATTTTTGAATCTGTTAAAACTGCTTACTTGAGACTACTATATGTGTTTATGGTTTAGCGCAGGAGTTTTTTCCCTTTTGGTCAAGAAAGCAGAATGTTTATCAGTGGTATTTTTGATAGCAAGCCTTACGGCTCATCTTTCTGGTTCACTTATGGTAGAAAATGGCAAATTTTAAAGATAGATGCTTTTAACTGTCTTGAACAGAGCTTGTTCTTTGTGGTAACAACATCTACATTGCCATTGTAATAACAAAACCCAAGATTATTCTGAATTGGTTTCACACCGGCTAACAAGTGGACTCATTAAAAGATTGCCTGAGGTTTTCTATGTATTGTTGACTCAACTTTAAAATCCCTATAAGTCTGCAAAATGTGTCTCAGCTTGCTTACTGAAGGATAAGTATGTTTTTTACACATAGGTTTTGAAATCATTGATTCCAGTTTGTCAAATAGCTTTTGTGTGGTGCTCTATTTGTAATTTTTCTATTACTTATATGAATGTAATTTTGATTTATACCTATGTGTCTTTTTTCTTTTTGACTGAAAAGTTTAAGTAATTCTACAGGCTTGCTTTTTATAGACACTTTCTATTAAAAAAAAAAGTGGTAGAACATGTGTCAGGCATATGTGATTCCTTCAGCATCATGTTTTCCACACTGATTTAATAGCTATTGAGTCTCCTCAAATATTCTTGTTTCCAAGACCTATTTTATGGTAGTAAATCTTCCTGGCTGTAAAATTCTTGAAATGATTCAGTAGGACGATTGTTTCCTTAGCACATTCCCAGAGAGATCGTAGTTAGGAATGGAAAAGTCCTTAACCAGGTCAACCTTTTTCCTTTTCCAGTCAGTGCTGGAAGTGATAATGGGTGAAATCTCCAACGTTTGTTCTGATGAACTGCTGTTGTCCAGTGCTCCCTACTATGCTGATTTCTCTCTTGGTAACTTACAGTAAGTTTTAAAGCATCATGCTAAACTACATGGGGAAATGTCTAGCCAGGTAAAGAATAAAAGCTGTCGTGTGATGTGATGCAACTTTTCATTTGAAAAAAAAAAAAAAAAAAATCTGTCTTGAAATT
>JAAGAY010146259.1:5069-15993 GCA_011801015.1 Ardeotis arabs | reverse complement strand
TTTTTTTAGCAGAAAATGCACCTGATATAACCAGAGCATGGCACACACTTTTTGGAGTCAGTCTGTATTACCTCTTGATCCTTATGAGTCACTTCTGACTTGAGATCTATGATTCTCCGGCGCTAACAGTGCATAAGGATGGGGAAAAGTCCTTGGACTTCACTATCCCTAGAGCAGGGAAAGCCCATCAGGGCACTCAGCGTTTCCCAGCCTTCCCCAGCAGCTTTTCTGTAAAGACAGCAGCTGCTGTGTCCTGCGCCTCGTCAGCTCAGCTAACTGAAACACACCATGAAACCACACAATGGGGGTTTTTTGTTTGGTTGGGTTTTTTCCCTAGTTACAGCTTCTGTACTACCAGAAACACATGCGTTTTCTTTAATTGGCATGACATTTATATGTCATCTTCATTAATTTAAAAAAAAAATTACTTTGGTTTTTATATTTTCATCTTCTGACTGCTGTCCGCTACAGAAATCAGGTTCAGACAGTCACTACTCTCTGAGATTTTAAATACAGTCATCACATTTTTTTTTAAGTAATATATATATGTGTGTATGTGTACATAGTCTAAGTAATATATAAATATATATAAAAAGTTATTTATATGTATATAGTGTCTACATGGAAACAGTAGATGCAAATATTGTCAAGCCCTTGCCCCCCACCCACTAACCATGAGGCTGATTTAGGATTACAGCGGGCGTTCTCACTTGCCAAGTTCTTTGCCTTGACTGTATCTCATAGAAGTCGCTTCTGTGTCTCTTATTTTGCCTTGGGCAGGCAGCCAAGCAACCCTGATTGACCCAAATCGCTACATCAAAAATCCCTTAGCCCATACAGCCCAAGATCTGGAGCTTTAAAGCAGGTGCTAGAGCTGGACTCCCACTTGTGCCATGTACCACACAGCCACCTCACTACCATAAAAAAAAAAAAAATGTAATTATGTGTACACACCCCCCCCAGCCGAACACAGTGTAGGCATTGCCAAAGTATGCATGCTTATGATGAAAAAAAAAAAAAAGAAGAAGAAAAAAGTGAATATACATATTTTCTGCTCATTGTTTTAAATATATAACACATATTTTATATATTTATATATCATCTCATCGTCTATAACCATGCATAAAAATGGAATATGCCAATTTAATGAAAGCTGAAACTTTTTAAATTGAATTATTTCTCTTCAGATGCGAGTTGGGAAAAGCACAACGGCTGCAAGCCTGAGCCGCCCGTCACAAGGACTGCCAGCATTGTGCTTTTTACAGCAGCATCACAGTGACTCAGTTATTTGCTCGGTGTGGAAGTCAGTGCTTCGTGGTAGTCATGAGGATGAATAATCACACGCAGAAACTTGAAAACCCCCTCTGATTAGCAAATGTTTTTTTTTAATCTGCAGCTGAATCTTTGGTTGCTGAAGCCAGGAGCCCTTCACTGCCTCTGATTTATGAGTGGGTTAAAAATAGCTTGAAGTAAAGGGAAAAGCTGTTGCATGTATTTTCGGGTCACTTTAGTCTTTTTCTTATTGTGTTCCCTTCCTGGCCTAAGCAAGGCACCAGGGGACGGAGGACGACAAAGGACAAGAGGAACAGCAGCACCTCAACGCTCCTGAGCACGTTGTGTTTTCCTGCAAAGGGGTGGGTGTGAGGGGTGGGGGGTGACCAGGCTTTTCCTGAAGAGCAGCCGAGAACTCCAACCCATCCCTCCACCTTTCAGCAACAGCCCCAAAGCCGAGCCTGCCTGCCCCAAAAAACAAAACCCCCAGATCCTTAGGAATGAGTGTAAGGGCAGGGTCAGCACATAACACGTTCTCCTATTCCACCACCAACTACCAAAACCTGTTAAACCTTTGTTAAACCTTTATAAAATCTCATGGTGAGGACCTCCAGTTTAACCGCAGCGCATAAAAGACAACATGGTTTAGCTTGAATTTGTCTTCTGACAGCTTCATTCAGCAGCTGGATGTTTCGGTTGATTTTTTATTTTTTTCCCCTTGATGAAGGCTGAAGATGAGGGATTAGAATGTGTGCAGCAGCCTGCACATGACTGACATCCCGATGATAAACCAGCAGCAGCACAGGGAGGGGGAAAAAAAAAAACCAGAACGGAAGAGCTGAGTGAAAGTCTCCACAGCTCCAGGGGTCTGCACTGCAAACGGCAGCCGTGACTCAGAGAGGCTGCTTGGCCATGGGAGATGAAAAATGGTCTTCAAACACAGCCTCTGCTCCATGATGTGTGGTTTAGATGCACAGTATGATATTTTTTTAAAAGTAAATAACTAAAAATATTCCTTAAGAGGGAGTCTACAGTATTGCCTCACAACAGAGCTTTTTTTTTTTCTGCCTGTGACCTTCTCAAAGGGGCAATGCAAACAGTAAAAAATAATTTAAAAGAAGGAAGTACTGAGCGAAGACTGCGGTCTTATGACTCTTACTTTTTGTACACTGACACTCACACTTGTTGTCTCGTCCCTTATATGCCTCTGCGCGCACACAGGCATGCATATGCGTGCATGCACAAACGTGAAATAAAAAAGTATATATCTAGTAATCACACAGGCTCTGCAGGCTCCACATTATTGTGATTTACCCTTGTGATTTTGTATGCTTGTGGCTATATCTATGCAACACTTCTCTGTTTTTCATGGGTTTGACGGCATCTGAAACAGAAAGTCTATTTTAAAAGGAGCTTACACTGTTAGAAAGACAATGCTTATCCCTTTTTATTATTATTCGATGCTTTGTATACCTCCTACAGAAAAATATTAGTATTAAATAGAAAGAAAAAAAAAAAAAACTCGTCGTTATCTTCCAAAATGAAGATCTGACTGTCTAATACACTGCTTTTACACCGAAACACAGAGGCAGGGCTGCTGCTGTTGGCTCTTTGCAGTGCTGTGAAGAGGGTTACCTGTTCCAACCCTGACAGCAACTGGCTGGACAGACAAATGGGGTACAACGGGCAGATAAAAAGAGAGGGAGGCCCCTTGAGCACTTCGATGCTGTCAAATGTGGTTGCTTTTCCTAGATCGTCTGGAAGAAAATAACTACATGAAGATTCTGGTATGGGTTGGTTTTGTTGGTGTTTTTCATTTTCTTTTTTTTAAGCAAAGTCTGTTTTCAATCTCCATCTCTTAATGGAAACACAGATTGTGAGACCCAAGTGCACCCTACAGGTTTCAAAATAAGATGCAAGCAGACAGGAATCCAAAATACTTGCCCTCTCTTTTTTTTTTTAAGATGGCCCTTTTATTTCAAAGCCAATCTGAGTCTAATTACTTTCAGGGAAGAGAGAACAGGCTGCTTTCTTTTGAATCTTTGATACTGGCAATACAAGCTCTCATACAGCTGATTGATAGTAAAATGAGTTGCAAGTTTTGCTACCCAGATCCAGAAAAACCACCACCAACAACAAAGTGAGGGAGGAGCACAGCACCTTTGTTAAATGCCGTGTGCCTGGCTGCTGGGTTGCTTTTGGAGCTGAGGGCAGGTGAAGCTGCAGTTGCTGCCGGCATGAGCGGCACCGTCCAGCCTTTTCCGCTGCGGTGAGCACAGCCCATCCGACATTCTCGCTCTTCGTTGTGACCACAAGCCACGCCTACGGTCGATGATCTCCAATACGGGGTCAATGATCACCACTACACCTTGGTCCCCAGGCCTCAGTCACCTTACGTCATTTCCAGGTTGTTTTTCAGGGGTGAGAAGAGCAGGATGGGGGGGAGGCTTATGAGCTTCTTGAAATGATCATTGGTATTGCTGGGAAATTTGCTTTTCATTCATTTTAAAGCATTAGCTAAGTATTCTATCACTAAAGATCCTCATTAATCAGAGGTGATTCAGCAAAGGCAGATGACAACAGAGCAGGATGGCTACCAGCTTTTACACGCCTTCCTTTCGGCTCTGGAAATACCTTCCTGAACAACAAGGAGCTGCCTTCAGCGTCAGCCTCTGCGGCACAGATTTTGCAGCTGAGGAGCTGCACAGAGCCCAGCCAGTCCCAGGAGGTCACTGGAAACCAGCAGCAATTCTTTCCCTCTCAATGTCGCTTCACAGCCCTCGCTGGTGACACCATTCAGCCAGATGAATGAGAGGCCTCCTTCAGGCAAGCACTGTCAACAGGGAAAGAAGGAAAAAAAAAAATAATCTCCTCAAACTCAGAACAGCGTTTTTTTGTTTTTTGTTTTTTTTTTTCTTTGTGAGTGCATTACAGAGAAATAAGACTTTGGGACTTGTTTTTCCTTACAGGTCTTTTTTTAACAGACTTCAGTGCAAATATGAAACAGACCTAGCGTTTCGGTTTTTCTGTAGAATGATGCCAATTTCTAGTGGTATCTACAACTTTAGAATTAAGGTTACATGTCAGATTTTTGCATATAAAACCAGACTGACAGTTCTAAAGTAACATTGCTATTACTTTAAGATGACATGCGACTCTACCCGCTATCTGGAATTTGAGATGTTGTGACACATTGGTCAATGGCCTTGAAACCAGGATACTGGGAAAAAAAAAAAAAAAAAAGACCATGAGAATTCTGTATTCCAGTGGAAGTGAAAATATTCACCAAGAGGGAACAAGAAATATGACTGCCTATGAATTTATAAAAGCAGCAAGTTAGTAGATGACCAGTCAGGGAAAATATTAGCGCAGGGTTACAATTCAAAGGTGACAATTGTGTCCTGTCATCCAGGACAAACCAGGTAACAAGAGTTTACAACCAGATGCAGAATACAGGAGCTGCCCTTCCAATGCATGGTCAACAGTTACAGGAGACAAATCCAGGAATTTTTGGTCCAAGAGTGATCAAAGCCATAGGCAAGCAATACAGTGATCAGATCTGTCTTTATGGAAAGCTGTGGTTTTTGAGGGAAAACAGTTACTGATGGGTTTCCTGCTGTCCAGTTTTGCTGATGCCGGGTGGGAAAGCCCCTGTCAGTGACAGAAGATGGCAAAGGTCAAAGAGGGAGTAGGAGGCAGGGCTGCCTCTACCTCAGTTCTTGTGTGGACATCACTCCCTTCCCTCAGCCAGAGCCTAACTAATATTTAGATCATTAAGCCATATTTTAGAGATTAAATAAGATTAAAATGAAAGATATTTGCTTCATTAGAGGTCCTCATCTATTCTTAAAGCCGTCTTTTACAATTATTGGGTTATAAAGCTGGAAAAAGTGACAAGGGTGGAGCTCTTCCATCTTTCAAATTCTTTGAAAGACACACGACTATGTACTTTAGACCCTTCATTGGATCAGTATTTTTTTTGCTTTGGGGAGATTACAGTACACATTAAAACAAAACAAAACAAAACCCCAACATGTATTTTGACACTTCTTAGGTGTAGCTAAGTGTACACGAGTACTAAGACACATTTACAGTCTGTATGCTGGCCTCTTGCCTCCCTAAGTTGGAAGCCGCTTCCTTCCTAAGCAGTTGGATGAAAATGCTAGTGTGAGCCTAGGACAAGGGCTCACAACTCACAAATCACTGTTGGTAGGCTACCAAGGCCCAAAAGCACGAGGTATACACATTCAGTAAACACAGTCTTGTAACACTCAGCAGAACTAACAGCCTGTGTGAGCAGTGATGACTGCAATCATATTCAAAGATGCAAAACACCTCTAAAAGGTGTTTTACCCCTTTTGTTTTTAATGTATGGAACTAGAAGAGGAGATAAACAGGACAGCAGTGAAATAGTATGCAGCACAAATGATTTGAGAACTCCTTTGTGGAGAAAGGGCTGTGGTATTTACCAAACAGCCAGCTCAACTGGAATTGAAGCCTTGCCCCGTGTGTGTATGTGCACGCGTACACATAGGGAAACCTGCAACACCATCTTCTGAGATAACAAAGAAGTCCCACCTGCACGAGAAGTTAAGAGGTTTTATTTCTGAACATGAGGTGAGACTCAGAGAAGAGTAATGGAGAAGACTCCTTTAGGGTCCTGACATACATTCAAGGGTCAGCAATTCCTAGTTTTATAACTGTTGTGTCACTTCCCATTCTTCTGGAATCCGAAATGTGTTCCGAACGTGCTCTGAAGCATCAGGTGGGTGCTTCACAGGCTCCAAAACAACTCGGAGCCATCACAAGCAAGCACTGACAGTAGTCCAAGTATTGTGACAGCCTTTCACAAAACTGTCAGCCACACATACAGAAACCACAAACTCTTTTTCCTCCCTTACAGTTTTTTATGGATTTTACCGTAAGCAATCATGTAATAATTCCTGGTATAATTACTGAAAACAAGTGACAACAGCTTGTGGCAAAGCCAGTTTATTAGGTCTCTGGGACTGTGTCTTGCCCTTCCCCAACACATACAAAAGAACCCCACTTTACAATTTGCTAAAGTGAAAATACATATACAAAGTATTCATATACACTTTTGACATCGACTTTGTGGGCAGAACGTCACCGCGGAGTGCCAGGAAGCACACTGAATCCTGCGTTAATGACCACGTTACCTTTATGGCAGAACCACTGAAACATGCTTTGTGCTGCAGACAAAATTACACACGTCAACATTGTTGCCACACAATTTTAATGACATGAGGGCCCTTATTTACAGGTTGTGAATAACTCAAAGCTTTACAGATTCACAGATGCTTGATATCAAATTCAACAGTAACACAATTCCAGCTACACAATTTCCTTATCTCAACCCCCCAACGTGACTAATTGACTTTGGGATTCTTCATTCTGTTTTTTTTTTCTTAACAAAAAAAAAAAACAAACCCAAAAAACCACAAAAAAAACCCCCAAAAAAACACAAAAAAAAACCCCCAAAACACCCAAAACAGAACAAAATTAGAACATTTCCTGACATACTTACTATACAAATAGTTAAGATGGATCCCTTTGAGAAAAAGGATTAACGAGATGAGTGAAAAACCAATGGTCCAAGATGACTGTAAACCATATTTATTTACAATAATATACACATAAATTTAAGATCAATCCTTTTCTTAAAAAATCATTAAGGACACTAGTGTTAAAAAGCTGATTGTTTCTGACAGGACTGTAAACCAAATTCTAGTCGTGTAAGGTTCAGAGTGAATACAAAAGTTCCCTTTTATAAATGTTTCATGAACAAAATTACTGTCACAGTAGTAGCAGCTTTATACAGGAAAAAAAGCATTATCTTTTGTTTAGATTCTTTTAAAACATCTTCATCATATTAGACCTAATTGAATGCTCTTTCTAAAGCTAGAAAAAAAGTGAACGCACTTTTCTTTTTACAGTATAACTTGCAATAGAATTACACCTTATTAATTGTAATAGTTTAAATAATACTAGTTATTTTGTTGCCATAATTTGTTTCTAATGTGATCACTAGGGTGACAGCTTCCGAACTGGCCCTTCCATTTAGTTTCCACTCAGCACCACACACTACATATTGCAAATCAAACCCCTTCCTTTTTACTTCAATTCCTTTAAAAACTGAGTGACAAAACATTATTTGACATGGCATACGAATGAAGTCATAGATTGCATTCTATGGCTTACATTTCACTTCATGTAATTAAGTGCAACCTAGCACCATTTGTATTACGAAACCTGACCTTCAGACACAACTGAAATAACACGGTTGCAATTAGCAGAACACAGGAGAAGATGGTTCTAGAGGAGTAATTTCCCTCATCTGACCCTCCACGTTACCACCTCGCATTAGTAATGCCAAGGATGCCCGACCTACAGCCATGACATTACCCAAGCAGGTTTTAGCTCAAAAATCTGTAGCAGATGATGTATTTGGCAGATTTTCTCCACATTTCAAGATCTCATTTATTTTGTATTCAGAAGTATTTTAAGGAACTCCCATATTCCTAACATTTTGTCCTAAGCATTTCCATCCCTAAAATGTTATCACGTTGGTTGTAAAAAGCTTTTTCAAGATACTCGAAAAGCATTTATCATCACTAAAACCCTCTGAAACCTCTGTCTTTCAAAACCAGTATGCTTCTGCCAGCTTCACTCAATTTTTTACTTACTTAAGTGTTTTTACATACCTTGGACACTCAACTCAAACACAGCATCTTTAGAAGTCAGTCCTCAGTGAATACTGACGTGCTAGTAAGGTCAGAGAAGCTACGGACAGTTATAGTCCCAAATTTACCCCAAATCCTGTGCTACAGTACTTTCCATAAAAAGGAATGCATAGTTTAGTTTTACGTGCTAATTATGAAAAAAAAATAATGAAGTTGTAAGTATCAAATAATTGTCTAGAGGTAGGGACAAGTTTGTCAATACTCTTACCATTGCCATGAAGAAACAGACAAAGTTTACAGTGGAATGACAGGCCAAAAGCTAGTGGTTTGCACCTACACTGACAGCCCAAGCTTTATCTGACAGTCCTGGGTTTGTTTTTACAATAAAAAGGTACTTGCTTAGCAATTTGCTAGCAGTCACCAAATATTCCTTCATACACCAAAAAATCTCCCCACTCGCTGACCCAAAAACCGAGCTATCCAGCTGTCACAAACCGCTTTTTCTCCTACATTGTTCCAATGCAAGTAGCAACCAAAAACGTGGGTAAACTGGCTTACTATTTATAACCTTACCACAAGTGATAAAAACAATCTCAGGCAGCAAGAGCTCAAGTAGAATTGCTTTGTCAAAACTTCACTTGAAAGTTTACTTTCCCATATATTTATAGTGAAAGTTCAGTAATTCAGAAAGTACCATTACAAAGTGCAAGAACATGAGATGGGCACATCTACACCAGAAAAAAGAAAACAAACAAACAAACAAACAAAAACCCACATTAAAGTGCCAAAGAGATTCGCTATAATCGCTACCAAAACCTGGAACTCTGCCAAGATCATAATTTTGAAGCATTTGCAAACAAGACAAGGTGACAGCTGATAATAGCATGATCTAACACCAGCAGGTCATGGCAGGTTTTGGTTCAGGCTTTATCTGTATCTCACTGCGATCTGGGGGTTGACTAAGCATTAATGGCTTGTGACTTTTAAGCTTGTGAGCCAGTGTCATAAATATGGCCTCCACATGGTCATTGTCATTGGGGTTTTTGGCAGAGGTTTCGAATAACGGCATGCTGTGCGTATCAGCAAACTTCTGGGCCAAGTCCGTAGGTACCTGAATAGCATTCCTCAGGTCACATTTATTTCCAACAAGAATCCGTGGTATATCGTTGGCAAGAAGGTGCTGTTTGCATTCCTCTATCCAGGACGGCAGGCTGTGAAAACTGGCAATGTTTGTCATATCATACACAAACACAACAGCATGTACATTCCTGTAATAGTGCTGCACCATGCTCTTTCTGAAGCGCTCCTGGCCCGCCGTATCCCACAGCTGGATCTGAAAAGGGAAAGACAACGAGAAAAAAAAAAAAGTGCTTTATCACCCATCTTGGAAAACAGTACAAATTACCTGTAGCTAGGGAAGTCACATCATCACGGAAACACACTCTTTGAATTAACAATACTGAAAAGTTAGTGCTGAAGAAAACTGTTGCTTTTACACAATTTCATAAAATTTTGCTATCAAAACTGATCACAATGAAGCCAGGAAGAAATTATGATGCAACTTGATCACAAATATGAATTTCTGGAAGTTTATTTGGGCATGTGTTTTGTTAGATTTTTACAAAAACAAATTCTGAAGTCCCAGCAATAGTGCTTTTATTTGATAAAAAACCTGTGTATTTCACAGCACAACTCTCGGCTGACATGATTTTTTGTTGCCAAAAATGTCATTTTCCCCAAAGTGTTCTTCTTAGCATTGTGTTACTACATAAAAGTAGGAAGAAATCAAATAACGCATGAATAACAACAACATCAACAAAACCAGGACAAAGAAATCTTACTCTGCAGTGTATCTACTGGAATCAAGCCCTCCTCTGATGAACCTCTAATTTATGTTTATTTAACACTTAAACTAGGACCATACTGTGGTCTGTAGTATCAAAGCAGGCATAAAAGGGAGGGACGAAAAAAAAAACCCAAACCAAAACAAACCATAAGCCCCCTGTTAGCTTAACCTAATAACTACTGTTTCCAGGTACGCATCGTTCTATCCCAGACTGAACATATTTGTTTGAAGCTTAGTCAGCATAACGGACCAAAAAACATTCAGAAGGACTGAAATGCTTTCCAACTTCTCAGGTCCAGATTACAACAAAACAAAACAAGCCTTGAACCACTAGGAGATGTAAGCAACAACTAATAAATATTTTAAATGCATCAATCATCCTGGTATAATGGCAGCTTGGAGTCCTCAGATGCGTAGAGTACGCTATGGCGTTGTGCACTTATTGGACACAGTGAATATTTTAATAAACTTGCTCACCAGGAGACAAGGGACTGCAATATACAGCAGTCAGAGCCAATTTGCCCACAATGCTAGATGAGCTGTGCGCTGTAAGAAATAAACACAAGCTTTAGCGATGGTGTTAACACTGAAAGACAACATTTGCTCTCTTGGGTCAAAGCTGAGTCCCAGCTTCCTGTCTGTCCTGTACAGCTGATCCCTGATGGCCGAGGCAGTCTGATGAGAACTTTAGCTTTTAACCTTTCAGCAGGAAATGTCAGAAAGAAATGTTTCCTCCCTGGGAATGAAAGGAGAGAGTTTATTTTCAGATTCAGAATTCAAGGAATATTAAATGTTCTGTAAATGATGAAGGTAAATTTAAAATTCAGTCTGTTCTCACGAAAGGTACAGCCGATATCTTCCCTTGATGAAATCCTTCTCCCATTACCATAGTTCTGCACTCCTTTGATCCAAACTGGATCAAGGGACACGCTGGAGGGGAGGGATGCCATCCAGAGGGACCTGGACAGGCTGGAGAGGTGGGCCCGTGCCAACCTCATGCAGTTCAACCAGGCCAAGTGCAAGGTCCTGCACATGGGTCGTAGCAATCCCAGGCACAAATACAGGCTGGGTGGAGAATGGATGGAGAGCAGCCCTGAGGAGA
>JAAGAY010146258.1:0-60247 GCA_011801015.1 Ardeotis arabs | reverse complement strand
ACCACTATTGTCATGACAGCAAAACATGTTAATTAATCTCTTATTCATGAAGAATAATTCTCTTAGCAATATGATCAAAGTCAGGAACTGTTCAGGTCTGATAACATTTATAAAATCATAACACTATTTGCTAAAATTGCTCTAGCTCTAACCAACATCAACAAAACACTTACTAAACCGTGGGGCAAGTCTACATCCCACAAGTTATGAAGAGCAGCAAATGCACATTAAAATGAAATGGATCCCAGAATTCTCACCCATTATGAAACCCCTGGAACTCTGTCATTTCTCAGAGCCACCTTTGGTCTCTTCATAGCTACAGGGTGACTGACCAGCTCTGCCACTCCTTTCAGCCTTGTTGACTTAAATACTCATACAGGAAAAGGATTAACAAGACATTCCTTAGTTTATTACTGCACATGCCAATGTTCTGTACCAATCATATCTGCACCTCACATATTCCTGAGTTCATTAGTTGGGCATCATGGGCAGGGTCTCTGAGTCCTTGCCCATTTTTTCCACATTAGAATCCACACCAAAAAAAATTAGCTCTGAGGTAGCAAAAGTGAGGGATAATAACGGAATTCACACACTCTCTTTATATTCAATGCAGCCTCTAAATCTGCACTAAGGCACAGGGTGTCAGCATGAAAATAGACTTTGACATGTCATCAATCTCCTATGGAAAAAAAAAATAGGATATGCAATAATAAGGGTTCTTAACCTGAGTTCAGTTTTCAAAAGACTAAGAAAATCCCCCATAAAAACAGAATAAACAACTAACTGTACTCAATTATTTCTAACCAACTTGAAAATATAATGGACAACAGAAACTTGAAAACAACATAGTGAATTGTCTCAGAATGTGTTTTTGGCAAAAACATTCTGTATTCCCATACAGTATGGCATCTACCTCTCACGATTAGTACTTTGATGGTACGTATATCATTTGTTCACTAGAACACCATGTTACTCATGTTTTTACATTCCTGCAGGAATTTTGTTCCACTTTAAACCAATACAGATGGACTTACTTTCATTCATTCCTATTCTCATGATGTTCATTATCTTACTACATTAAAAAAAAGCTAGGTTAACACACTTAAAATAACAGAAGTTACTATAAAAGTCTAAAAAGTTAAAACAAGCAGAATTTCAGAATGATTTATTATAGGATTCCTGTTGTGGCATGAAAGACTTCAGAGAAAAAAGCAGCATATGTTTGTTAGTGTAGCAACCTGAAAAAATAGTGATTAAATAGATTTAAGAATTCATATATAACAATATAGAACAAAAAGTTACTGCTCTGCTGCAAGATCTCACTCAAACTATCATAAAATTCCCTCAGCCAGCTGTGATATTCAGAGTCCACAGGCTTTCACTGTAAGATTTTCTGTAGAAAAAAAAAGATATCTGATATCCTTCTGAAGTTAATGCTATACTAATATTAACTCCAAAAAAAAAAAAAAAAAAAAAAAAAAAAAAAAAAGCAACCCACAAACACCCAAGCCTGGTACTTGGCAAGCAATGTAGAAACTTTTGAAATCTAATCTCTGAAAGTATTTAATTTAAACTTGTTTCCTTAAGTGCGTCAATTAACATCCACTCAGTCAGATAACAAAAAAACCAAAACCAAATACATGTTGGTTTGGGGGTTTTTTTGTTTATTTAACTAAATCACACTAGCAACAGATGTAGAATATGAAGATACTTGCTACCCTTCTCTTCCATAAGTTTTCCACCCAAACTGTAATTTATGAAGACGGAAAAAAAAAACCTCAAAGACTTAAACCAATGATATTTATTTGAAACTGAAGTACTGTTGCCAAAAACATTCTCTGATAGCATCATGATTGATGATGTTTACACGCCAATTGTGTTCAAGTCAGATAAATGAAATGCCAAAAAAACAAACCAAAACAAAGAGAGTTAGGCATCTCTCATTAGTTAAGTAGTTGCAAGGAAGTTACAGACTAGGTAAGGTTCTGGACATCCACTAATGATATTTATTGGTTACTGTATCTGCAAGAGTGCACCTTCCAAAGGAGTCTGAAATTACTATTGGATTATTCCATACCTCACAATGTTTAAACACCTCTCCTGAGGAAGCTCATTACAAAGTCTATAAGCTCTCGAGAACTCTATATGTTAGGCATTATCTTTTCCAGTGGCTTACGAGGAAGTCAACTGACAAAAACTCAATGATACATCCAAGATCATACAACAAACCAGTGACTACACTGGGAGCAGAGCATGGGAGTTCTACCTGCCTCCTGATTAAACACTACTTGCCATCTGTTGAGTTTATAAAACTGAAGTTAAAAAGATAGCACATGCCTCCAATGGTGCTTCAAAACTAGGCCTCTGCTCCAGCCACAGTCTGTACTTTATGAATGCGTCTACGTATTTACAAACAATGAGTCACAAATGATGATTAAAAGCTTTTATTTGCTGAGGCAGATGCTCATTTGCACCAAAATAAAAGTCTCTAAAGGAGATTTATTTTTACTAGAATTAAAAGAAAAAGCCTCAAAACCACAAACCCAAACATGCAGTACTACCGCAGAACTACTGTTACTAGAACTTCATTTTGTAGGTCTCAAATATAAATTACATCACATACTGCTGTAAAGACACTGTTCCACTGCCATTTTCACAGTGTGTTCCTTTATTTTACATTTTCTCCACTTGTCCATAGAAATCCATTTTGTAAAACATATTGGCAGTCTTCTAAAGTGTGATTTATGGTATCATTTAGGCACTTATCACTTGCTATTCACTTTTCCAGCTACATTATTCTTCTGGGCTCCAAAATGCTAAATACCTCAGCAAAGCAAACATTTAATTTATGGGTTTTTATTATTTTTCAGACAAAATACAATATTTTTTCCTGGCCTGTTTATTAATTATAAACCAAAATAAGTCTACTAATGATTTAGATGTCAGAAATCCTTGTTATTCATCAGCCGATGAAGCCTTAGGCCTTAATACTGAAAAAATACAGCCACCTCCCTAACTTTAAACATGAAAGTAGCTTCAATTTCCTCTCAAGACTTACAGAACTATAAACTAATTAGGCTCCCTCTTCTCCTCATTCATAATGAGAAATCATTGTTTTCACTAGATAAACAAGTACTGCTCAAAAAAGCAGACAAGTTTCTGGAAACAACCCTTCCCTAGGCCCAAAAGCTCTGCTCCACAGAGCAGCTTTGCTTTTTCTACCTCTGGCCTAGTTAATATTATTTCTCTTTTCAAAGTCTTTCCTTATTTCTATGCATAGATTATTGCAGCTGAAAGGAAATAAACATTACTTTTCTACAACATAATCAACCAGATTATCTAATGATGCTAACTAGCAAAGTGACAAGCAGAGTGCATGCTCTCTGCATTACAACATTTCTAAAATGCAAGCAGATAAGTTATTTGAAAATAATTGTTACATGTACAAAGCTCTGAAGACAATATTAAAAGGCTTGCCAAGCTGTTTTCAAGTACTTCCAAATCCACTGACATGTAGAAAATTAAGACACCAACTCACCACAGCAAGATTCACTGTACATATTACAATTTTTTCTTCTGTTCAACCACACAACTTTATACAAAACCCTCTGAAAATATGGCCTGTGCCCTGCTTTGAATGGACAAATGGGTAAAAATAAAGTGGAAGCTTCCTGATTAGGACCTGCATGCTGGAATTAGGGATAGCATGAAGCTTCTGTTGGAATTACAGAAGTTAATTCATGTAATTGAGCATGACAATCCGCCTCAATTTCAGACAAGCATATTAAACTCCACATCAAAACTCAAGTATTTGAAGTTATCATATACAATTCTAGTACCCAGGCTTGGTTGTATTTTTGTTTACTACAAATAAAGTTGGAAGTAAAATACTGACAGGAGATGATTAATCACTATTCAGAAGACTAGACCTAAGGAGAAGGTTTTCATTATTCCTTCTAAAAGGGTTTGTTGTTCTGACATGATTTTTTATATCATTATTAAAACCCTAGGTAAATTTATAGACTGATTAATTTTGCTATTTTCTGCACAATTATTTGTAACTTACTGAAGTAACACAAACCTCTAGATGCATTCTCATAAGCTCCACAACTGTTAATTTGTTATCCTGGTGATTTGGTCAATTGTATTGTTTAAATCAATACAACATTAATTTATTTTGACTTGAATACTTGATTAATTTCTTTTTAGTGACGCTAGTCATAGCTCACATACCAACTTCCTGCTTGACGATTACCATCCCTGGGTTGTTACTCCAGACTTCATCAGATTCATTTCTAACCCTGACTCTATTGTTGGCTCTCCTGGAAATTGCCCCAGTCAGTTCCTACAAGTAACTCAGGGTACAGAATATGCCTGTGACATAGAAACTCTAGAGAATGCATACACGAGAAACACTTAAGTGCCTTTTCTCTTTTGTATATATGTAAAATGGCAGTATCTTTTAAGACACTAGCTTGACAATAATTGCAGAATGACCGAGTGACTGCTCAAGAACCCTGACATCTTGTAAAAAACTTATGGTTGCTGCTTCGGAAACCAACAGCTTCCTTTACAAGGTTTACAACTTGCTCTATGCTATTGCATACTCTACAAAGTAGCTACAAGCCTATGCTATCACATGATCCAATGTATTCTTTGTGAATAAATTGATTTTTCTCCTTCTGCTGGTTTTAAATCAAGTCTTGGCAAAGGTATTCTAATACCTGTCTCAAAATACTTTCTTGCAGTGTTAGTCATTGCTGACAAATTACTTAACTGGGAAGAACAGAGGAACACTTCAACTCCATTCTCAAGTCTTCCCATCCTTGAGAAGGGCTGTCAGGCTAAGAAATAACTACGGGGAGCCCTCTGTTGAAACGCTAGCAGTGATAATGCACATTAATTTTCACGACTGTCTCATGAGTATCTTCATGCTGAGAAAGGAATCATAGTTTACATATTGATGAGAACAGCACAAAGATACTTCCCTGTAGTTTCACATAGGCAGTACACAATAATAGGACCACAGGGTTCCCAAACTCTCACCTGAAGTTTCTGTACAGAAAGGGACACATTTATAACCTCCCACTGCTATAAAAACAGAAAATTATCTGTTCTCTGTGCCCATCGTCAACAGGACTAGTAATGGGTTTAAATTACAATGAGAAAGCTTCAGCTTAAATGCAGACAAAACCCCTTCTCTTAGTAAAAACTGAAGAGATTGCGTGGGGAGATTGCAGAGTCCATTTCAAATCTTGAACAGTAGCTTAGATAAACATCTGTCCTAAATCTTGAGCTTGGTGAGCTTTGAACTGTCCAGTACATTAAGCATGGTAAGGTTCCAAACAAGCTCTCCAAGCTGATGAGCCCTCCAGCAACTTACATGTGCAATGTCACCCAAGCTACCTGAAGAGCTACTTAGCAGCAGGTACAATATCAAAATCCACATTTTATTTCACTGTCATCCCTAAGAAGTTTGAAATACATTAACATAATGCTGTGGGGTTTTATCAAACTGGGCAGAAGCAAGCCATCCATGACTACTTCCTTTAATTTCCAAAACTGTACCTATGAATTCAGTATCTATAAACTGTGCCTGTGAAACTCCATATACTGAGGAATATTCTGGTTTCAGTCACGAAACGTAAGTTCAACCTACAACAGTATCATAATTTTTACAATCTGACCATTATATTCAACATTCAATAAATAAATGCATTATGTAAGAGAAAGAAATAAGAACTCACTAATAATGTGGAGAAACTAAAAATACACAGAGTTCATACTTACATATGGTTTTGGACCACCTGTTTTCTACTTTATGCTCTTTAGCTGACCACAGCAATTGCTTACGCACACAGAGCACAAAAGGAATTAGGGAGAGCAGAAAGTAAACTCTTGGGTGGAATTTTGGCTTGTATGCTTACCTTTTCAAGTAATGTACAAGTTTCTTTTGGGTAAGAAACATGTAAGAGAATTTAATTAAAATAAAATATTTTCTCTTGTTATTCCTAGCACTTTCTAAACTTCGCCCAATTCATCAACGTCCTTTTTCAAGTTTTAACGTCAGAACTGGACACCAGTGTCCCTATTCCGGTTTCAGTAATGCCATCTAGAATGGTAATGTTAGCTGGGTACTTACTTTCAGAACCTCTACTTACACATTCAACAACCTCACTCACTTCCTCAGTGGGCTGGTTTACTCCTGGTTTAAGACCATCTAAAACAGAACTGCTGTCTCCCTGAAATTCCCTCCCTTTCTACTTACACCAGCACCAGAATTTTAGACGTAAGTAACATAACCTGGAATAATCTTTTTCCTGGAAAGCTGAGAGAGGCACAACTAGAGAATGACAGAACCCTTTGGGCACAAGCGCAGCCTTCGTGTGATTTATGTCAGCCCTGACAGGACACCCTTTTGCAACAGCATACCAACTTATTCCATTGCCACCAATATCACAGTCTGCTACAGCATTTAAAACACACAAAAAAGTATCACTTGAACTTGCTTATTTTAACATTTTAACTACATATTTTAAAAAACTTTTATCTTATTATGTTGTTTGAGAAAAAAAATGTATTAAGTTTTGTATTACCATTACAGTCAAATTCTACCACCATGCTGCTTATCTAAACTTTCTGAGCAAAGGGTCACAGCAACCTGATAAATCATAAAGCTGTCTTTGCCAGTCAACAATATAGAAAGTTGGTCCCAGGAAACGAGGAAGATGGATGTCCAAGACTGTTCAAAATAAACTTCATGAAAGTTTATTAACATGGGGATGTGCTGTGACTCCATTTGGCCACTCCGTTTTGCTCAGGGTTGGTTGAATTCGGAAAGACGCCTAGGAACATCTTTCAGCATTGCGTGCCTGGTCCTCAGCAAGCAGTAAGGGACTGGAGTGGAGTTCACTAAGAACACTGACAGTCTTTCAGGTAATTTTTCATCCACCTTTCTACTAACCACAAAAGCAACACCCAAAGAAAGAGAACAAACCTAGTGTTCAGTTTCCAACTTGTACACTCCTTCTTACAACCTCCACTGAGGTTCTCATTGTCTTACCCTGAGATCATATATGAAATATCTTCAGATCTTCAAGTTTAAAGACATCTCTTTTTTAAATGTCTTTCTAAGCCCACTTCAACTCATTATTACTCAAACATACACATATATGCACATGCATAACTAGCTGAACATTACTATTACTTAAAAGCCTAGAATTTAAGCTTCTAAAATGATCTGTTACATTCTAATAATAATAATACAGGGAAGAGCAGTAACATGCATCAGCAAATGCTTCTTAAAGTAATCCTCTGGAAATGCAACACTACACAGAACTGCAGTTCTGCAGGACAGCTGGCAGACAGAACAGAGATTTGGAAAAAATATTATTTTGTTCACCATAACAACTGTATGCTCCATCAAAAATCAGAAGTTGTGTATGCTTTAAAGTACACTGCTACTTCATAATTTCCATTTATGGAATTTCGGAAGTTGAAAGGATTGGTCAAAAAAAAAATCCACAAAAAGATACCTTCGTTATTAGAACTAATCCTTCATGACTGAGTATCCAGAAACAGGATAGCATTCTGGTTGCTTCTACTGAAATTATGTTTTGTCATCAGTCGAAAATAGATAGAGAATCCTGTTCAATCACACTGCAGACACCAACAGTTGAAATTATTACAGTTCACTGCCTCATTGTATCCTTTTGGGAAAATTGCCATCCTTCTCAGTATATAAAGCACAAGATTATTTCTATCTTAGTAGTTACACAATATTTGAAATGGCCTTCTTCCTAAAATGGGCTTTTTCCCCAGCTATGCTCTAGATGCAGCTCTCATTCTGCATTTAAGCAGGGTTTCAGGTGAATTAAAAAGGACAGATATGGCAGCCCTAAAGTAATATATGAAAGTCTTATTGTATTAGCCATTTTTCCTGTCATTTTGTATTAGTGTCATATTAGTCTAATGCAATACTAACATGATACTGAAACGTTAGCATATTACAGATTACTCAGTGTGTCAAGCTTGAATCTGATCACATTACTGTGCTGCGTGTATTTCAGTGATGAAACTCCTCTCCCACACCCTGAAACTACGCAGGACTAACAGAAAACATGGAGACAGACTGTGCAGCAATCCAAGACTTGCATAATAGGTATTAACATCTCTTGTGCCAAATGCAAGAACCCAGGTGTAACAGAACAGACAATACTGACTTACTCTAGCAATCTGTTAATACAAGTAAGGTATTCCTTTTCACTCTAAGATGATTTTGAGTCTCTCCATACAAACTGAAGAGCTACAGCAGTGTTTGGAAGCGTTCCCGTGACAGGGGAAATCCAACTAGAATATAAAGATATCCCCTTCGAGTCTTCCTTGCATTTAACCAGGAACTACTAAAGTAGGTAATGAAAGATCTGTACAGTTTTCTGCACATATATTTTATTCTAGTGGCTTAGCATCAGGCAGGAAAAAGTCAACCACACAACTGGGGCCTAGGAGGTGTGGCTGGGTTTTCCTGGGCAGGTCCTAGAAAACCCAGCAGAAATGCAAAGAGTAATTTCTGGCCAAATTAAAACCCCATCCAATCAATCTATATTCATGTTCTCTCTGGTGATAACTTAAAATATTTGTTTGTCAAACCAGTATTTCAGTGTTTCCAGTTTGGGCACAGGTAGGACTGTGGGTGAAGACCACAGCCATTATGAAGAGTGACATTTCCTCTTTAGATCAAGAGGTGCAACCTGTGCTGCTGTTCCAGAGGTCCCCATGCCTCTTTCATTTAAGTAACTAAAATATTTTAAGTAAATATTTGAATAATCTTAAGTAAAATATTTAAATACCTTTTTACTGGAAAGACTTACAGAACCCAAGAAAACAGACCAAAGTCACATCTTAAAGGCCTTGTAAATTAAGCTGGATAGACTTACACGGAGGAACAAGAAACTTCCAGAATTTGTAATGTTGCCACATGAAAACAGATGTTGCTAAGAATGAGAAAGTTTGATCAAAATAAAATCCATTTATTTAGATAAGCACATTAACTACTTTGACGTATTCTAAGACTATAATTAAGTAAGGAAGCAGTCAGAAAAAACAGCTTCTTTTCATGGTCTTTGCCTACTACACCAATTACCCTGTATTGCTTTTGCAATAATTTTTTATGCATTACATTTCAGTAAAGTTACTGGCTCGTTTCAGTAAGACAACATGACAAAACTGTGCTGTTTAGTCTTTAGAGTTTTTTTGGTTTTTTTTTTTTTTTTTTTAAGTGATTTTAGAGTTTAAGTCTACTGCAAGGACTGGTAAAGCTTCAGCCTAGTTTTACAGGTTTGAGTCCAGGCTCAAAATATTAGCTTTTATATTATCAAACACTACAGGAAGCTAGATTACCAGTTTAATGCTATTTCAATGTACTGAAAAAACTGTAAGTATAAGATTTGATGAGCAGAGTTGTACTGATTTTGGATGAATACATAAAGCTTTTTAGTGTCTCAGATAAATCCAGTAAACACATATTTGATCAAACTGCCATCTGCTGGGTATTCCTGGGATTTAAGTGGTTTGGCTAAATACACACACACTTACTTCTATGTCTGAAAACATCTTAAGAACTACGAAAAAAACCTTTCACTTTTCATCATGTTTTTCCAAGTTTGGCTGGCCAATAACCAATTGCCCTTGCTCCAGGAGAAGTGCTGTCAGCAGCAGCAGCCTTAGGAGTATGCCATGACCCCGCACAGCTGAACTCATCCTGCTCATGCGAACACTCCCATTCAGCTTGCTGGGCACCACTCGGTTCACTTCACCCATGCAGCCCTTGAAGAGGAGAGGGCACACAACAGCACGCACATCGCCTGAGCAACCACAACCTATAACCACAGAATTTAGTAGAGGTGCTGACTGCTTGTTCAGAAAAAAAAAGTGACAGGAGGAATAAAAAAAACTAATAAAGGAGTAGTAACAAATTACCTAAACTACCTCCAGAAAAAAACAAGCCACATGTAACAGAGGGGCAGATTTCTGAAAACTGATTTTTCAGGACATGAAGGAGATACTTCTTCTTGGAACCATTCCAGGTGACAGCCATCAAGAAGCAAGGCTACTCTGGTAGCGTACTAGACAAGTTTAGTAACTGTTGTACAATGAAGTGCAAGCCATGCACTCCCAGAAGATCATCACGGTAAGAACTAACAGTGGTATGCTAAACTTTTATAAGTGAGATTTCAAATGAGCTAGGCCCTGAAGGTAGAAGCAAGATTAAAATCTTGAAGCTTCAAAAAACCAGTAACAGACTAAGCACATTGTACAGAAGAACTATCTTCCAACACCCCCCCTTCTAAAAAGAGGGCAAAGTAAAATCATTAAATGCAAGCACAGAGCCATCTATTGGGAACTGAGCTGATCTGAGAGGTTGTTACAAAGCTGTTCACTTAGATGTCTTGCAACTTCTCCATAACATCTTTGTTCTAGGCACTCAGGCTTACCTGTAAGAAAAAAATACACGAAGAAATACATACTAACTTTCCACGCTTCCATACTGATGAAGCTTTCTTCCCAAGAACTTGAACTGATAGAAGCATACTACATTTTAAAAGTCATCTCCACAGTCCGAGTTAAGAATGATGTTCCTATTACCACAATATAGAAATCAAGCGTAAATTGAACCAAGGCAATTTAGCAGAATTGAGAACATAAGATCAGGTTACACTAGACTCTAATCCTATTCAGAACCAAGTCAGCTACACATAATTGCTGGTTTTCAATGAGAATGAAAGTCTGCAGATGTTGTGTAAATCACCATTAAATGCTCAGGGATCTTGATGGGTGTAAAGTACTACACAGACATTTTCGTCATTTTACATTTAATTCTATAGTATGTGTCTTTTAAATCCAGATATTCTATAAAATTCAAATGAATGAGTGGGCTACGCTCAGAGAGATTCTCCTTAATTCTAAGTCTCCTCCCCACCCCTGCTATCAGTGGGTATGGTTTACAAGGTGTAGTGTGGGATGGCTATTCCTACAAGACATTTCGTACGCTGTCTGAAACCGCAGACTCTGGCATTACCCAAGAATTAGAAGATTACCGTCATACAACAGATGCTTGCAAAACCTGCAGCCATTTTAGTCAGTAAGGGCCCATTAAGTTCTTTGGGAACTGCAGCAGGAGAAAAACGCACAAGTGGCAACTGAAAATGCTAACTCAAGAAAATCAGTGCACAAGAAGTCAGCCATGCGTACATGCACCACATTTCAAAGGCCAGACATAAAGTGGTGTTCTGGCTTTGTAGAAATGAGGTTTACAAAGTCCCTAGGTAAAAATTCATTACTCCTTCAGGAAGGTTGTCTGTGCTCTCAAGGAAAGTGGTGCTAGAGTCAGTCAAAACCACCTACCACTAGTCCACTGGAAAAATAGGGTGATGTCACACCTGCATTACACTATCAAGCAGAGGATTAAGCTTCACTTACTGACCACAATTTCTCACTCTCAAGACAAATTCACCTGGATGAGATGCACAACAGAAACCCTGTTTGATTTTGAATGCCCAGGCAAAGCACTGACCAGGACTCTAAAAGCTTCCTGCAGGTACATAGGCAGCAAATACTGACTCCTATCAAAACATCACCTGAAAGCACACTACACAACCAGAAATTGAGCTTTGCCAAAGACTGAATGTATTTTCATCTGGAGTTTTAGATTCTCAATATAGAAACAGCCATAGAACACATCATCTGCTTCAATTAATTTCTTTGAGTCTTTTAAAAGATTTAGACCCCTTGGCAGGAGTATATGATAGAAGAGATCCACATTGATATTAATTGTTTATATACACTGTGGTCACTTGCTTCTCATCTGAAAACTTGACTGCTACACAAAATGTAACCTTTACATTTGGAGTAGAGAAACTTAGTTTATTAGAGTGTTTGAGGGCTCTTTTTCTTTTTTTTAAACCCCTGTCCATCAATGACCCTATGAAATTTTAGGATGAGGCTACTAGATGCATACCCTTGGTGAAGTAAACTACAAGTACCCAAAGACATACTTTCAGTATGCTTATACATTAGAGTCAGATAGATTCAAGTCATGACATACAAAACCAGTATCACTTCATCCAGCACAAGGCTTCAAGTCAATGCCAAACCCAAATAAGATTTTCATGGTTTGGCTAAGAATACTTTATTCAGGATATTTTAACACACAACACATCTTCAAAATGTTCTAACAATCACATTTTGTGTATTCCATACACTTTCAAGCATAAGCTGTTCATAGTATGTGGGTGAGCAATAAGCTTTTGTCTAAGTAAATGGTGAAAATACATGACTTGGTAAATATATATTCATCTATTTTCTAATGGTATTGTCATGGGAAAATTGGTAAACATTTCCCTTGTATTTCAGTTCCAGTCAATACTATGCTAAAACTGACGCAAATAATGAAGACACAAGTATGACCCTAATATTCTAAATTGTGTATTTGCATTCCAGGACAGTAGTATAACTTGACTTGAACGTGATAATTCTATTTTTCTGGGTCTCATTTGGATCCAAGAATGCGTAAATTTTTACAGTAATACAGAAAGCACCATCACTCTTCACAGCAGAATAAGTGCTAAGATAACCTGCAAAATTCTAAGGTGCCATTTTTCTTACTATTATAATTGTTGAGGTTTTTTCTTAAGAAACTATGCCCATAGAACAGCATTTGGTCACCACTGATAAAAGGTGCTAGAAAAAAAATATCTACCATACACTGTGTCCGGATACATTGCAACATACACATTTATCTCATCACATTGCTGTGCTAATAAATTAACTACAACGTGGCGTTTTTTGTACCTCATGAACTTTTATTCAACATTTTACAAGAAGGTAACAACTCCTAACTTTTCCTAACATTTCCTCCTTTCAGTGACCAAAGATGGACTTGCCCTGAAAAAACATCCTTTCTTATGTACATATGAGTTCACCCTAGCTGAAACTGGTTTTGTGCAAATCCAAAAGTCTGAGGTATCAGGAAGCAGACACCCTGTCACCTCCTACTTAAGATAAACTGGTCAAGCCAAATGTTCTCAGGCCTCCACCCTTCAAGGCTCAGAGGATGCTTCTTACAGAACAGATAATCTTCACTCTGGCAAAAGACACCTAAACCTGAGGGCATGCAAAAAACCTACTTCACCTCAAGCATAAGTTACTTGAGCATAGGACCGGTGAGAAAAGGTATTTCAAGACATCTCTTCTTAGCCAACCCATTCTATTTGGACTTCGGAGATAGGGGCATAAGCAGGGCAAACAGAAAGAGGCAATGAAGGCTAGGGGAATATTTTGTTTTTCTATTTCAGTGTGCCACACGGAAATTCATTTTCCATATTAGGAAATGGAGGGGTAAAGCGGAAGAGTTGCCATAGAAACCACAAGTTTTTCATTAGTGAATACATACAAAAATTAGTTAGAAGAGCCAGAGAGCACAGATGCTAAATACACCCTCTTCCTCAACTCACATTCATACTACTCTTGTACTTTTTGCTCATATTCCCTTCTGATTTACACATGCACAGATTATTTCAAATATAGAGGAGGATATTTAAAACTTACCTTAAAAATGAAGTCCATATAAAAATCACACATCTAAGAAAGCTCTCAATTTGTTGGTCTACAAGCCAACTGCAACTTCCAAACACTTAAAGATAAGCAGTTTACAGAAAATTTAGGTAGGAGGCTGCATATTATAAGTCACATGGGTGAAATCCAACACATTGAACACACGTAGGATTAATACGGAGAACATAAATTGGAGTTAAACCCTGAAATAATACTCTGAAGGTTTCTGGCTGGTGCAAATCAATGAGATACCACAAATCTATCAGTCAGAGTTAGCACCGTAGAAACAGTATGGGCTCTGGAATCTAAGTCTAATAGAAAACCATGGATGCCAATTTCTTGCATCAAGCAGTGTCTGAACTCATAATACCAACTTAAATATACATATTACCTGAAGCTGAACTGAAAGGCAACAAGACAGTACAATAGAAATATGGCTATTTCTCTGTAAATTCCCTTACTTGGGTTTTGCAGAGTTGTTTCCTTTCAAGTATACAGAAAGCTTCGCCTACTAATCAGCATAGGTTAGTAAACAAAGGGACCATGCTATAACCTGCAATTTCTATGTTGTCTTATTGCAATAATATGAAAGCATTTCTTGATAAGAAACAAGGAAAACATGCTTTGGTGCAAGATTCTTTAAAATTCCTTGTACTACAGCAGATATTACAAATTCAGAAACAGCTCCAACAGAACATATTTGAAAAATGGGAGACCTAAGTGCTCCTGAGAATCACGGTCTGTTTCTGCAGGAAAAAAAAAAAAAAAAAAAAAAAACATTCACATGAAACGTATGGCCTTTTAAGTATTTAATAATTTTTGTATCAAAATAAACAGCTAAATTCTGCATTAATTTCCTAGAGTCACACACAGTGCTGTAATCTGGTGCAATTGCCATTAAACTGCTTTTCTTATAAATCCCTACTTCACCATCTTTACCTTGTGCCCAGCTACAGAAACTATCAGTAGGCTGACAATGACTAAATTAAAAAGAAAAAAGAAATGGGATCCTGTCCCCCTCAGTGCCCTTAGTATAAACCAGAGGTTTGTTTAAAACACAAACTTAAAGATTAAAGCAAGTGCAAGAGTCCTGATTATTTAGCATATGGCTGGAGGGGAAAATGAGCTAGCCTTTTTCCACTTATCTTTTCCTTCTCCTGTCATAGGTAAAACAGTGAAAAAACTTTAAAAACCAGAAGGCAGCCTTGACAAGGAAGCCTCCCAACAGGTGAAGAAAACTAGGCTGTGCTGATCTTCACACTTAGAATGGCCACTCTATTGCCAAAAGTACTCAACTGCCATGCACCAGTCACTACATAAGATATTTAACCCTAAACTCAACCAACACACCTCCAGTAGAAGCACTGGACCCACTCCTGCTAGCTTATTTTCCATCATCTCCTAACTGGCATAAGATTTAAGAAAGGAGAGGGAAAAAAAATGCTCCAAGTATTAGAACATTGGTAATGGTGATAATCTATAACTAATCCCACAGTACGTGTTTATCACTTCTTTCTCACTTTAGCATTGCTGTGCCCTTTCAATTCCAGGATGTCGTGAAACTGCTTTTAAGGGCATTAAGAGCTAAAAGTGGTGGGGAAAAACCAATGACCACATCTAATTAAAAACTCACCTGGTACAGTACATAAAGAGTTTGAAGATGTACCTGAACACCGTCATATAAGGAATACTGAATATTTTTAAATGTTGCTTTTGCCTCTCGTTTTGGAACTCCTTGAAAGTCTTTGCCAAAACTCAAGTTCATATTAACTTTTAAAGGTTAACTCTAGAAAGCTTATAAACCAGAAAACTTCTCCTTAAGAACAAAAATATCCCTGACATTTTAAATTGTGAATGGAAGTAGATAAAAAATTTTGTATATTTACTACTATTATTTAATTGTATTTATCTTCTACTTACTGTACTGTAATTAGAGAAAGAAAAAAAAATCAAACCATGGTTAGCACTGACATATAGTTTTTCCTGCCTACTAGAAAGGATAAATTTTGGGGACAGATACTGTTTTTTATTATATTGTAACTACAACTGAGGTGAAATACAGTAATTCAATACATAAGGATATTATGAAATTATCATCAAATTTATTTTTTATAAAGTAAAACAAAACCCAATTTTTCAGGTCTCATGCCTAGAATACCGAAGTATTAAGCAGTCTTTAAAATAAATAATTTGTATGCTTCCCTTACATTATGATTAGCATGTAATTAAGTGTTTAAGGGAAATCATACACTTGGAATAATTATTTCTAGAAATAGAAATATTTCTGTTCTAAAGACACAAATAGAATTTAACATCTTGTATCAATTAGTGAACTATAGACAGAGATTATGCTGGAGGGTGGTAATTGTACCTTCAAGTTACAGTCAGAATTTAGTAAAGAAAAAGAGGAAAAGTAGTTTTAATAAGAATGCAAATTTTGGAAATGCTTGTAGCTTTGAGAAACAATTCTGAATATCTACATATTAAATCTAAGGCTCTTGCCAGTTAAGTCAAATAAGAAGAGGGTTGTTTTCACTAAACTAATACAGTTAATATTAATCTAGGTTTAAGTCACTTATCCTGTACAAAGTACTAATGATAGTTTACAAAAAAATATTCTATTGATGTTCATATTAGAAGACATTTAAACTGATAAGTACCACCTTTTTAAAATTGAGTATGTATTTCTACAGAAAGAGTATAGACAGAATTGTCTAAGTCCAACATATACTATCATTGCAATCAACAATTTTTTTTTTAAATATGAGAAATCCAATCTTAACTTATCAGGAATCAAAAAATGGAAACTTATTGTAAATAGCAGCATCATGTTTGATCATGAATATGTGACCTTACAATGTCACCCACTTTAATATAAGGAATATTTCTCAAGCTACCAAAAAATGTATAGGAGGAGTACATAATTTTTATTCCATATATATTTTTCATATATATCACACACACTTGAGTATATACACATTCCACATATAAACACTTTTTATATATACATGAACTGAAACAAACAGGACAAAATATTTACATTGTCACACCTGAAAAACTACAGTGAAGGTGAGGGCACAGTGGAGTTGTCAACTAACCTTGAGCCTCTTATATAAAGGCTAGTCTACCATCCTGCTCCATCAAGGAAAACTTTGATTCTTTACAGAGCAGATTTTTCCACCATAGTTTCCTAATAAGCAACACACAGGGATTACACACAAAATTCATCCATATGGAAATCTGACACTGCACAGGAAATAAGATTAACTCTGGCCCCAATCCTGGCAATGAAGTGCTGCCACAAATACTTCTGCTGCTGAATTAAGTAAATGCAGTGCTCCTCAAGCTGTACTATTACTTTACACTTTCATATTGCTTTTCATCCTTGTCAACTGTTGCATTTCTAGACTACTTTTGCTTCTTTGTGTTGTAGTCTCATGTAATTAAGTCAGTATTTTTCCATTAAAATACTATTTTCTCACTGCTGTAACATTACTATATTGACATAGAAGTAGCCTTACATACACATTTCATTCTTGTCTGCTGGGGAATTGAAATGTTTTGTTGGTAATTCAGTGGTTTAGTATTTAATATTACATGTATTCAGTATTTATGCTCACATGATATGAATGGAATTGAATGAAAACTCCTTCATTTTTCCTCCGCTTCTGCCACAGAATTCTGATACAACAGTAAACAAGCAATTTAACCGTGTTTTACACATCTGTTATTTGTATCCTGCACTCACTTGTCTAAAACAAAACAAAAAGCAGTTTATTCCCTTTTGTAAAGAGCTGCTCACCGATCTGGAAAAAAGTGTAACACGCATAAAGCACAATCCACATAGGAAGCAATCTAGATTATTTCATGAAGGACAGAAATATATGCAAGAGTGAAGAAATATGCCCTAGCTAATAATTCTGTTATAAGATCTTGTAAAACCCATTTTAAGCAACTGTTCAAATATTTACAAGGAATATTTAGGGTAACACTTAAGGTAGGTGTGTTTTTCATATACTTCAAGTCATATTTATATATTTACAAGCATGTTTATAAATATCATTCTCCATTAAGCCACTGAAGCATCAAAACCACATATGGACAGAAAACAAAATACTACTACCTTACAACAAAAATAGTTTAGCATGTAAACACATTTACATCACTAAAACTCCCAAAGTTACATTAATGGGCTTTTCCACTCAACTATTACATACATTCCATCCTGAAAAGATAAATACAGTGTTCTTCAGCCAGCTCTTCCCCGACATTTGCTTCCATCATGGGAATTTTCCAAGCGTGGTCCAATTGCATTGCTTTGGCTAATCAGTAGTGTAACCTGACAGGCACTACTGAATAGTTCTACTATTGCCAAGAATATATGCTTATTTTTTTATTTATAAAGACTGAAACAGTTTTGAAAGAGTCCAACAGGCAAGAGTGGAAGTTACTTCAAGCCTATAATACTTTTTTAAATTCTTATTTTAATGTTGAGAAAAAAATGTGTGTAGAAAACCAGAAAACCTCTACAGCTCTAAAGATTTATAAGCTACATCCAAATATACAGCAAATTGTATGGACTTTGAAGCCACTTGCAAATCTACCTCAGACTAATCAGAACGGGTCAAGGTTATTTAAGAGCATAGAAAAGGAAGCCTGCAGAAGAGCAAGCGGAGATGCATTATTTAATATTACTCTTTGAAATAACATTCTGTGCATAGAGCGCCAATGTTACACAAGATACTCTGAGATACAGATATTATTTAAAGAATAACACTGACAAAAAATGTAAAGCAAAAAATATCCTGCATTTTAGGAAGTAGTGACTACTACTTAGGTATTAAATACTTAACACTCAAGTGCTACTCTTCTTATAAACACTAGCTCATGAATAGTAATTATTTGTTTGCTCTCAATGTAAAAACATAAATACAGGGGAAAATGGAAAGAATTTTTTCCATTAGCATGAGCACACAACTTAAATCTAAGACAGTGACAGTCAAAGCAGTTTCCTAAAGCCAAAGGTTATGTTCATGTTATTTTTCTTACAAAAAGAAGAAACCTTGAGATAACAAAGCTAGTGAAGTCCATAACATTTTTAAACTACTGAGACCTAGATATATTGACCAAGAAAGTTGTTTTTTCAGTTTAGAAAAAAGGTCTCCCCTAAGAAAACATT
Organism: Ardeotis arabs; assembly: GCA_011801015.1. Taxonomy (NCBI): domain Eukaryota; kingdom Metazoa; phylum Chordata; class Aves; order Otidiformes; family Otididae; genus Ardeotis; species Ardeotis arabs. The sequence continues at coordinate 41,457 of JAAGAY010146258.1, read as the reverse complement.
GGAAAAACTCAAATGGACAGATTATTCACTCAATTGGCCAAAGTATTTACAAAATCATGCAAAACTCTGGAATTTGAAAAGAAATTAAATACTGCAGGCGGCTTCCTATACAAAGCAGTAATAACCTGTTAAATTTCAGAAACCCAAGAGGAATAATTACATATCAAGTTTCTGAATATTTGGGCACAAAGCTGACATCAATATCTACTCTTCAAAATCAAAAGCAGAACAACAATTAAAGACTTCAGCTAAATAACATATCCTTTTCATTCTAGTGCCCTGTTAAAACTTGGTAATAAAATTATTTGAGTAGGCATTTATTATTCTGAGAAAACCTACCTAATGGTTTATGGAATTTCTGCTTTTCTAGACAATTTAACTGAGATGCTTCAATAAGTAGTATAGGTTGCATATAAGAAATAACAAGAATAATGGATTTTATCTGCAAATAAAACAGCTTTAGTGAGTACTCATTTAAAAATTTGAGTTTACTGCATTTGCCAATCAAGACTGGATAGAATGCAGGATCCCCAGTCTTTTCTACTTCGCTTCTAGTACCTCTGAAAGGAGGACTGTCTCAAACAGACCAGAGAAACAACGATATTCTACATCTGATCCCTTGTTTGTGAGTATGAAGTATCCATTTACAATTTACATCTATGCAAACAGTGAACATTCAGTGCTTGGCCTCTAATTATTCACACACATTGAGTTAGCATGCAGTCATCCAATGTTTACTAGGGAGGTTATCTTGCATCCATTTCAGACACTAAATATACACCAAATCTGAACTCAGTATATTTTGACAGGTAAATACTTTCCTTTGAGCCTATCAAGACACAGCATCACTAATGAACTTGTCCAGAAAGAACTTCAAATAATAACAAAACAGCATCCTCCTATTCTGTATCATTTTGACTGTCATTCAATTTCCCTCAAATGACCATCTTTGTGCACATTTTTCTTTCAATTACCAACAAAAACTCCTTTCAAGTCAAATAAAGCAATGTTATTTTCCTCTTGCAACAAGCAGCACTAAGAAAGTAGCAGTGATGCTAAACATTGTCTACAATTGTTATGGAAATAAGTTTCTGTATCCTGTTGTCATGGAAGCTAAAGATCAAGGCCTACAAGCTACATACAATAATTTATACTGATCTAAAGAACATCTGAAGGAAACATTCAAATGTATAATTTGATAAAAATCAGACTAGTTTCAAAGGCACTGGTTACCCACAGCATGATTGTGACACCGTTGTATTTCAATCAATATTTAATTCATTACTTGAATCCTCTAGGTTCTATTAGTAATCCAGAATACATCCAATTTTATAGCTCAGGCAGTCTCAAACTTCCAGCAATTTTCTATCCTGGCATTAGGCCACTATTAGCAATGTTCCAAACACCACAAGAGGACATTGGCCGACATTCCACATTGGTTTCTTTTTTGTAATGCAAGGCTATTTACTTGAGTCTGTTGCTTTGCAGTTGACCCAAACTCGTGTGCAAGTCTTACTTCCCTCAATACAGAGCCACCATTCTTTTGTGAGTTACATTCAGCTTGCTCCATTTCTAATTCTACAAGAACGAACACTATATCACAATGTTTTAGGTAGGGATCAAGTCTCTGAATGCTTCTTTACAAAGAAATTTCCTTTTTATAGGGGTGTGAAACAACAGTTTTACCTATGCATATGCTTAATCACTGTTGCTGGAGAAATGCTAAGTGCCATGCAGCGTTTTATTTTAGATTTCTTCACAATACTGAACAATCTCTTACTAGTGCTGTTTTAGGAATGTATGCAGAGTGATTTTTTTACACTACAGCAGATTTCAGAACAACGACTACTTGCTATGGTCTATTCCAGCTTCAATACATTTTATCTCATTTAAATAGGGGAGAAACCGCTTTTCACTGCTACTTTACTTGAATAGAAATCTTTATGGAGCTAAAAAGGTAAGGATAGTCTCCTGCTTTTTCAATGTCTTTCCTTATTATTTGAGAAGGAACTAAGGAAAGAGAAGTTTTCAAGAAAAAAAACAAGTAGCATCTTGCCTTGAATTCTTTCCCTCAACCAGTTCCTCTTAGATCGAATTATTTCAGCTCCATCTTCTGCCAATATTCCAAGCAAAACATCTCAAACAGACTTTGTGAAAAAGGGACAATAGACAGCTTGGATGAGGAACAAATACTTTCACATTTGGGATACAGAAGATCCACGCAGAGTCAATTCCAGAGTGAAACATATGCTACCACAAATGTTTAGCTAGCAATCAGCTAATATCATAGTACACAATAATTAACTCATGCTGCATCATTAAATACCAAATTTGTCACAATCAAATAATTGTTATGCATAGCAAAACATGACACACATTTTTGTGAGGGAATAATACAGCTTGCTTTGTTTCATCTGCTACTCAAAGAGAACACTATACATTCAGCATAAAGTTTGGTGTTTTCTGTCTTTGTTTGCTATACTGCAGATACACTCACTTGTGTTTGTGACAAAATAAAACAAGTTGTTCCTTGCACTCAGAAATGAGACAGTGTGATATACAATTCAATTTAGCTCCTGCACAATTTTATTCCACAGACATGGGCTGAGCAGCAAGCATTTTCCTGCTCAAGTAGAATGAGCTCTTCCTTGACTCAACAGCTCTGTGAAAATTAAGGAGAAAAAAGCATTCTTCCCTGAGCTTAAGGTAACAGTGGGTATCTCAAACCTCTTACTCACCTGCAGGTAGCTTCACTTCCTATTGCACGGAGGCACTGAAGAAGCAGAAGACTAGTACATTTTTATGTAGTAGCTTCAGTTTTCTGTCATGTCAACTATTTAAAGCCTTGATATACAGTGTTCCTATCAAGTAACTTAAAAATTACAAGTTTATGCAGCATAAACAGCAGAAGTGATATATACCAACACACAACTTTCCTGAACAGACTTTAAGAGGAAATTATTCGAAAGGACACCGCTACTTCATTCTAAAATCATATAGATATTGAACAAAAAGAGAGTAGTAGCCAAGGTCCTTCACAGGTGAAATGCAGCTTCACATTGCTCCTTTCAGATATTCCACAGAAAAGATCTTCCAACCATTTTAAAGCATTTCTCTCAACCTTGCCACTTGCCCAAGAATCACAGCTTATCACATACTTGAGGCCTGGATGCTCCAGAGGAAACCTGGGCATTATAAGTATTAATTTTCCTGCTGTTATCAGGACAGGAAACAGATTCTGCAGCCTAAACCACATCTAAATTTTATCTCAAGCACCTTAGATTTTGAACAGAGCAGTCAGACAAGTAATGCTGTAGAAGACCAGAAACAGCAAAAGATAATGATGCTGCATAAAGATGACAATGTGACTGTAAGAAGGGTTTGAAACAGTAGAAAAAAAAAATACTCAAGGAAGAAGAGAGGGCTGGTAATAGACAGAAGTTATGGGGAGAAAAGAAAACACCAGTCCTGAGAAACATTTTGATAGCAAAGGAATACTCTCACAAGACAGGAAGAGGTTTATAAGGACAGAGTAAGAGACAGAAGGTAGTGTTGGAAAAAAACTCATTCTAGTCTTGAAGTCAAGAACCCCAAAGATCTAAAGAAATAACTTCTAGACTGCATTTTCAAGACCGCAATTTTATACACATACTTCCTCAAAAAAATATATTTATGCATTTTTGCAGAGAAATACCTCAACTTAGTGTTCTGGTTTTGCTTTTCAAAGACTGTATGTCTTAGGATTTTGAGAGTCTCATTAAAGAGTCAGCATTTTCATTAACAAACACAAGAACTACTAAGTTCTTGACCAGAGAAGAATCATTAGCCTGTGCATAGAATGCAAATAATGATTTTATTTTTTTTTCTCAATTTTATGTAGTGACAGCAATTTTTCATGCAAAGCAATTTTAAGTGCAAAGTACAGAACCCTAGAGCCTTCACTGCTTATTTTAGACTTGTATCACCACATTTTGCTATGCTTTCTCTTCCATCATCAAGAAATCCTCCTTGAAAATGTCCATTTCTGATGTTGAGCTGCTCCCCTCTAGCACAGAGAACTCTTTCTGTGGAATTTATTGGACCTTTTGTCAAGTGACCAACTTAGTGACTTAAAGTCCCATGTTAGGTCTCCACATTAGCTTTCCATCTGGGGAAAAAAAAAATCCCTGATAACTAGTTCATAGCTGCTTCTCCAACTACAGTGAGTGCTCTTCTGTTATTTTATAATGAGAGTTATCCACTACATAAAAGTTATTATATGTGATAAGGTGTAAAAGTGAATACAAATATTGACTGTTCCTACAACCAAATTGGAATCCATTAGGTTGCACAGACTCCTAAACCAACTTTAAGACTAAAAAAAAAATCTCACCAACAGTCACCCTTATTTGGCACTCTGATTTCCTATATTAAACTAACTCCTTTGGGCCACTAATAAATTAGAAATTATTTTGACTTTCCTATTTTGACTATTATGTCATCATCCAAGTCAGAAGTTGTGGTATTACTACAACATGCTTTCCACATACTTGCATTAGAACAGCATTAGCATTTTCATTAAGTCTACTTGTCACTGTGACTACATCTAATAATTGGAAAGACATTATAATTAGTTGATCGTAAGATTGTATTGAAGTCGTTTTAGAACTATTAATGCAAATTATAATGAATCAAAATGGCAATGCAACAAGTCCCACACTCCACACAGGTGAGCTGGAAGTGTTTTAGCATTGTAATATGAACCACTAATGGTGCGATAATGGCATCGCATTAGAGTCTGTTCTATATTTAACTCCTTCTGCCATGATGATTTTGCATAACAGCATTACGACACAGTTGCAGCATGGTTTCCCTTAAAACGGGATGGAATCAATTTTCCATACCACAATACCACAAGTTAGGAATATATGCACTGTATAAACAGGATACTGAGCAAGTACAGTTATGTTAGCATGTTTAAAAAAAAAAAAAAGAGTTGGCAACATTTTGCAACAAAAAGTACAAAAACAAGTACAAAAGCAGCTGTATGAAGACATTGTAACAGAATACCCCATTTTACTCCACTGTACATTATGTTAATGCCTCAGTGCTGTTTGGACAGTGTCCGAAACCTCTGCTGATTAGCACCTGCCATTTAAACTTGACCAGTATCTACTAAAATCTGCCCTGACTGAACTTGCTAGTTCACCCAGGCATATTATCTGCACTTCTCCCTAGATCTGCAGAATTTATGCATCTGGTAAAGTGAGGTTTAACAGAATATTTAAAAGCCCTGTGCAACAAGGAAAATTACACAGTTTCTATTGCCTACCTAGATTCTGAGAGTTTCCACTCAGCCTAGCTGCTTTTGAGGCCAATAAAGAAATCTTCCAGAAGTTTGGTTTTTTTTTTGTTTTCCCTTGACATTACTTAGCACTCAGTTTTTCAGCTGTCATTTTTCCTTTTTACTGCATCCTGCCTGCTGCAGACTTCAGAAACCATGAGTCAGCAAGCAGCAGGAACAGGCTGTTCCATAAAAAGAAGATAAGCCAGGAGGCAAGCACATCAGGCACAGGGCAGTGTCCTCACCAGGAAAAGGTGCGGTCCAAAGAAGAGCAGATGGAGCAGGTCTGGTGGCAGTAATCAGGGTCAGCTAACAGTCCAGTGGGTGACAAAGTCACGGTGACAAGGCAGTCAGATACAGCCAGCGAGCCAGGGTCAGGCCTGCTAGTCAGGTACGGGCATGCTGCAATATACCCAGGGCAAAGGAGAGGGGCCAAGGCCTGAAATTTAAGGGCTGCCTCTGAGGACGAGGAAGCAGGCCTCAATAAGGCTTCACACAACTCCTGGTAACACAGCAGCCTGATCTGAGGCACCACATCAGAGCTGGCCTCCAGCACACACAGCTAAACCCATGCAGTGCATGGGGGTGTTCAGGGCCTTCGTGCACTGAAAATTACAGTTAAAGAAACTCTAAGGACACTCTTCCCATGTCAATTTAGTGAAGGAGTAGAAAAATGGTACTGAAGACACAGCTACAGAACGGGAACAGAATGATAACCCAAGTATGAATGATAGGATTGTGCCTGATACTGCATAGACAGAATACATCAGTACACTTAAGACAACAGCTGGAGGGCAGCCAGAAGTCTGGTCTCAATTATTTTAACATAAGCACTTTAAGGCCTTTTATCCATACATTTTAGCTCCTTCAATTTTCAGTTTTGGTTAGGTCATTGTTAAGTCCATTAAACTGCAGTAAAGTCCCCACTGAACAGACTTCCCCTTAAAAGGTTAATAATGGTTATGTAAGTTTACTCCAAAACATAGCATTCTTTTTGTAACCACAATAAAAGGCAAGATGCCAATCAAATGGAAATGATCCCTCTCTTTAAACACATTTATTTATTGTTCAAGTGTACAAAGACGGCAAAAATTAATTTTGAAGCAATCGATTCCTGAATTTAAATGAGTATAATTACGTAATCATTAAGTTACTTAATGGATTTCACCAGGCTTATTTCTGGGTTTGATATCATTTTTCTTTCCAAATAACTCAGCTGTTAAGATTAATTTTATATTACCAGCAAAAGTAAAGATCAGCGCCAAGATTCACACTACTTCAGTTCACATCAAACCATACAGCATTGAAACTGATGATTTCTTCCTCAGCATGAGTACAAATTCACTATGTCCATGTGACAATCCCCACCCCAAGTCCTATAGAATAGCATTGTGTTTCACATTGTTTAAATGGAGTCTAACACTACGCCGTTTAGCTTAAAGTTGGCTTATATCTAAGTGTAAGAGTCACATCATGTCAATATCTTGCTTTCAAGCATGAAAATACTAAATGGATGCCTTATGTAGTTGATAAATCTGTAAACATACATGCTGTAGTTTTCACCAGTATTAATCTGTCATGCAACTCAAACACCACATTCTCCCAAGACTCACCCCTATCCTATTGTCTCGCTTGATACTAAAATGAAATTTACCATGGAGATGCAAAGCAAGGCAGCACTTTAGGAAAAGAGTGGGATATCTTATTCCTGGGGATAAAAGTAACTATTACAACCACAAGGTTCTGGAACTATTACCTAAACCTATACCTAGGGCAGAAAAATTCCATTTCTACCACCATGTTATCTGTTGTATGACAGAAAAAGAGGGCATAACAAGATTTTCTGTAGCCATAAAATTAAATAAGACAGAAGCAGAATCATTTTGTCACCTAAACTCTACTTATAAACTTGAAGAGATGTAATCTGAAGTCTGCTGTGAAATACATTAGATCCATTAACAGGTCAAGTTCTCCTAATAATCACTTTCAGCAGAATAGAAAATCTAAGACATTTTCCATATAGTTCAGATAAACACAACTGCTGCAGACAGCCTGCCTGTTGAACATGCCTCACGTTTTCTCTACTAAAACAAGTTATTCCTGACTTCTTCCAAGTCACCTGTGAACAGTGGTATACCACCACTAGAAAAGTAAGATATCTCTTCCAAAACCTCAGTTTTGACCAAAACAAGCCATGTACAGAGTCACAAAACTCAAGCTGAAAACTGTCAATAATGATTTTGCTCTACAACAGCCTGATGCTGTAACATTTGAGCACCTTCAGCTTTCATTCAAATCAAGCAAGACCAGTGTGAAAAGGTTAAGCCAAAGCATTAAGTGTAGGATGGAAAAAATTAAGACTGCTTAACAATGGATGTCTTCTCCAGAGGGAAGACAAATACAATTGGATTAAAGTTAATTTACCCTACATCTCACTTGCCCCTAAAAGTATTAAATAAAATTTTTAAAACCCTAAAGATGCTGTCCTATGTGACATTCAGTTCCTTTTGATGAGACACCTGTACTATACAGAGCAATTAGGTAATTTCAGTTCCTGTTTTCACAGAAGCTTCAAACACTACCTATGCTTGTCTGAAATAACCCTTATAGGTTAACAGTGCACAGTTTAAAAATTACATTAACATCTGCCACAATTGGGGAAAAATAAATTCCTGCTATTTTAGAACAACACTGGTTTGGATCTTTGGGATCTATTTTCCAACTAAGATTTAAAAACCATCAAGAAGATACAGCTAGTATTATAGAACAGGGAAGGTGAGGGAAATAAAAGGGAAATTTTATGTCAATGTAATTAAAAGCTACACCAATCTACAGATCTAACCTCCGCACCCATCTATTTCCTATGAGTGTAATTCTTTTACCAGGGTCCAAAATCAGAGTTGCATGAAAGTATCTATTTGCAAAATACCAGGTTGTACAAATTAAACACCTGAAGATTCTAGGAAACTGGTGTCTACTATTCTAGTTTACCTGAGGAGCAGAAACATCATGTTACTGATATAAGCTGAGGTTGCTTGGGTGGGGTTTGGTTTTTTTTTTTTTGGTCTGTTTGTTTACTTTAAAGGCTGTTCTGTGTTGAGAGTGTCTTTTGTTTAGTTTTGAGTGGGAGGCGAGTTTTGGGCTTGTTTGGGGGTTTTTATTTGGTTGGTTTTTTGGTGGTTTTGTTTTGGAGGATTGGTTTGTTTTCTCCTTAAAAATTGTTCCTGCTGCTTAATAGAACAAACATAACCTAGAAGGACAGCACAGTTAACAGTGCTACAATCCACATTCAGGCAACACGACCAAGACCCTTGAAATGCTAGTCATGCTCACACTGCCAGATTAACACTGCTGGTGGACACAACTTCCCTAAAGAGGGCTCATCTTGGGGAGAAGACCAGATTTAAGAAGGCAAAAATCTCCATCTTACTTTTTCTTCACTGTCACTAGATCGAACTCCAAATAGGTATCCAACCCATATTTCCCTTGGATAGAGTTCAGTATAGGCACAGTCCAAGTGTAATTGCTTTACAGTACCTACATTAGACAGCAAGTCTGCACAAACTTATCTCAACATTTTCTTCCTTAGAAAAACAAAACCCAACAAGATCAACAACTTCACTAGCAAAACTACATAACACAACTGACCAGAATATTATTCTACAGTCACCTGTTCTGTTGCAGCACCTTGTACCAAACATTTATTCTACTCATCCTCCTTCTATGTTAAGTTTCTCAGCAAGAGCACCTTACCCATAAAGCACCAGGAAAACCTGCAGTGGCTATCCTCATATAAACCATCAGCCAAATAAAACATAGGTGGTTATCTAATCCTGAGTTTGGTGGGCAACTCCAACCAAAAAATCCCAAACACCCCCTTATATACAGACAACTACACTATCTTTAGTGTTAGCTATCTCTTAACATTGATGCGACTGCCAAACCTCTCTCCTCTTCCTGTGTATCAGGGTACTCCTCAGGAAGTCCAACAACATTCTCTGCATGCTCCTCTAATACTATTGTGCTAGTGCTTGGGAACATTCTGTACTCTTAAATATCTTGCTTCCTCCCTCCTTTATATCTTCGACAAATCGTCCTTTCTTATGACTAAGTGATCATTTTCACATCACCTGTATCTATCTCTTTGTTTCACCCTAAATTCCTGCTTGAAAAGTAGAAAAAAAAATAGAAAGAGACATAATAGTTGTACTTTAAGAAAAAAGTCTGCAGAAATAGCAGTAGCATAGCTGTCCCTGTAACAATTTTTTACACAACTAGTACTCCTATATTATCATCTGGGCTTCTATATTGTTTGGTAACATATGTCTATTTCTTGAAAAACAGAGTCCTAGATTTTACTGGATAAAAAGGAGCAGTATTACATTCCTAATGTTCAAATATGTTGCTAATCTAACAAAGAACAGTAAAATCAATGTAACAAAGCTCCTTTAGGATCCCTATCATATCCTAGTGTCAGATGTAACGACAGACAGCTGATCAGTTGCTCTGTTGCTGTAGATACTGATATTGCCATATAATCAGAGCATGAAGTTACTACCTATTTTGTCAGTTTATTCTTTGGCAGTTGCCAAGAGTTACCAGCTGTTCTTTTCAAGCAGGAAGTAAATATTCTATTTAGTTTACATTTCACCACAAACAGACACACACACCAGGAGAACACTGGGTGAGTTGCATTTGTTTACATTCTGTACTAACACAACAGCCAGCAATATTGTCGAAGAAAAACATCCAATTAAACTATAAATAAAGGATAAACCAGGTAACCTGCACATTTTTCCCCTACTTTCTTATTTCATGCGAACTGTAACAGTTACTGTGTTTACTTCATACTCATTCCTTACATTCATTAAGCTAGAGCACTCCTTAGTTCCAATACAGTTTCTGCTGTCAAGATAAACTCTTGACTATTTACTTAGTTCTGCAGGTAACAGTTGTGAAATTATTGGAACACCACTATCTATGAATTACAAATATATGCTCAGTAATATGACGACAGTGACATTCCCTCTGCATTTAAGTGAAAATCTAAACAAACTCAAGAATTCTGGAATCAGGTAAGGACAAAGATCTCATTCACTGCTCCCTCATTAATGAGAGAGCTTTTAATTAATACACTAATAACTATAATTATTTTGTCTTCCTGTCTCCTCTTTTGTTGTCAGATTCCACAGACACTGATTAACTTATATTAACGTACTCCCAATAAAGAAATTCAGAACTGATTTTTTGGCAGAAAAAAAAGTATAGAACAGAAAGATCTCTGGACCCAAATGTTCAAAAGTAAATATGACCAGATACTAACATTTAATACTAATATTTCAAAATTTTCTCTCTTCTGTAAAAGAAAGATACCCTTGTACAGAATACCCTGCTCAGCTTGCTTTCACAACTGTGAGGAATTTGGAATATTTAACTGATTTTCAGTTTTCAGCTATTACAGGATTGAAACATAGTCACTGGATCTCGCTATGTAACACTAAGTCATATGGTGGGAAAAGGGAAGTCAGAAGAAAGAGGCGTAAGCATCCTATGCACGAGTCAGAATCAGCTACATGATGCTTTTTTAGTCTCATGCAAAAATTAAGGTAACAAAAGTGAGATCAAATGCAGGACAAAGCTAATGAAGCCTTAACTTTGAATGAAGAAAAGAGGATGACAAATCTTTTGCAGAAGTTTTAGTTCCCTCTGATAAACATTCAACAGAGCTACAGTGTGAGGAACTTGGGATCAAGAACTGGATTTGCTACAGCAACTGAAAAATAAAGAAGCTAGGCAAAGTAGCAGCAGCAATAGTGTCCTTAAGTAGATGCCTGCAGAGGTTGTCTCTAGAAAGGATGTAATGAGTTTACAGCCCTACTCCACCCACCCTATCCACAGGGGTAGGCTACTAACCATGGTTTGGTCCTTTTGCAGCAGTTAGTGTCTTATGCCTCACTGGATTGGATAAACAAGATAATTAAGGATTACAGGGAAAAGCTTGCTAGTGATTCAAGCACACATTGAACCAGCTTTCTATTTATTCCCTTCCATACATTTCAGTTCTACCTGATCTGCATCTGCAGTTGCATGTTTGTGAATGATCATGTATCAATGAGCAATTTGCATTCCCCTCACTTACAACATTTTCATCTCTGAAAAGTGTGATAATGCCAGCATACACTGCTTGGCAGGTGTCATTTGGGTTTTTGGGGGGACAAAGGGAACAGTATAGGCTGATCGTAAACATTAAATCAGAGAGCAAGTGAGGAAGAAAATTCTATAAAGCATGGAAGTAACTGGCAGTTCTCCAATTAAACCTTTTTGTTAAAAAAAAATTATAAAAGATAACTTTTGAAATTAAGAAGTTTTTAATGGTTCTACATTTTCTAAATGAAGAAAACATATCTGGTGCTTCAGAACAGCTTTTTGTTTAAAAAACACTGCAAGTTAACTTACAATTATCATGTGAGCCATCTGTTCACTGCAGTGCTTTCCCTTTGATTCTCATATCTTGGAAATTTTACTGTTCATTCCAAGCTTGGTTCAGAAGCCATTTTATTTATTCATTGATACTATTAAAAAAGCCAACAAACAAAAACACAACTGAAAATCAAGGTACTCAGCCCTTGAAGTTATCCAGATGAGAAAGATCCTTTAAAAAATACATATATATCTATTCCAGTCATTTGTGTCTAAGAATTTATTTCTGGGATCAACTGTGGTACCAAGTAGATCACTACTTTCTCCCCCTTGACCCTTAACGAAAAAGTTTGCCAGTGCATGACAGATTACTACTTACACTTTAATAAGCTCCTTTTTGCTTACACAAGCTTTTACTGAGCAAAGTTCGTCAAATAATAAAGTCATCACCTACACAGTATCCAACTATGTGTACAAGTGTGTTTTTTTTAACTTCCAGAGCAGCTGTTTTGAATCAAACGCTTATTACAAATTTCTAACTTTTTAAAATGTTTCAATAAAACAGAGAATACTACAACTTAAGCAGAGTGTTACTGCAATTTTCCCTCCTGAGCAAAATTTTTTCTTCTTTGGCTACATATTTATTATAGTTTACTTTCAAGTATGGCAAAAGTTCCTGAAATTTAAAGTGACCCTAATATTCCTAGAATGTAGCTTCTTTTGTCCTACATATACACAGTATTTAGTATCCTAGAACAACTATACTTAGTTATAAAAGAAAAACCAATCCAAGAATTGGATCCAATATAAAGTTCAACTTCAACTGATTTTTTTCAGTGTAAGCAAGCTCTTTTTCTGTTCAACTAATTCCATTTTAAAGCCTTGTATCTACTCTTTACCATTTTTTTTCCAAAAACAGAGGATCTTATCACACTTCACCCCAATTGAAAGCACTAACTTAAAGCCTGATTCACGTCCAAGTCTAAGATAATCACATTACGGGGAATACACAAACCTTAGCTGTGATCAGGTGACTTGTTTGTGTTTTTATACCCTAACGACTTTCAAGGAGTAACCGAAGCAAGTTATGGCCGCCTTAGTTTATAGTTTCACAGTAAGTTTACTCCTGCTGTAAGCGAAGTTCTTCATTGTCATTCTTCCTCCCCTTTTAGAAGTCCCTCCCAACCATCCCAGAAAAATGCTAACAAGGCACATGTTGAAGGGGAAAGGAAAACTGTCCAAGATAACTTTCAAGTATTGGAGTCTGACAAACATTTAGCTAGTGCTCTCGTTTTTGTATGCAAACCTATTCTTCCAACTTAAAGAAAAACTAGTCTACACTTGGAAATATTAGAAAGCCTAAATGTGGAGGGTCACCAATGCAAGCACTATCGCCCCTTACAAGGAAACTTCAACATGATCAAAATGGAAGTCTGCTTCCAAAAAAAAAAGTGTCCATTTAAAGCTCTGGAAATACTGAAAAGATTTTTAAACCCATAACAGAATGACTCTGTTGTATTTTTTTTCATGACCTCATTTAGCACAGAAGTCTGGTTTTCCTCATCTATTAAGACTTCAATAAAATCATTCATTTACAGTTAACTGCAACAGTATTCACATTTAGACCTGAATATTAATTGACTGATAATGAGGTGATAAAGCTGCTTTTCTCTGCAGGTGTACCAATCAATTTCAATGAAACTGAAGTAGTATTTTTCCTTACTGCATCTAAAATTAAAAAGTGATTTATATTTTCTAGTAAAGTGCTTTTCATTGATCTCCTTCTGAAGTAGTATGGTTTCATTTGCACCTTTTAAAATTATAATAATTTCCATTTGTACAGGAATATTTTCCAATATTATTTTGGCTCCAGTTGATTATTAGCTGTAATATGGCTTCAGAATTTTAAAACTCTCCAAAGAATTTCTAACTTTTCAGAAAGTTTAAAATTGCCAGTCAACAGAATGAACCTTTCAAAGAAAAAAATAAAAGAATAATTTTAAAGCACGTATTTATCATGGACTTATCCATTTGTAGAAACTGTTTACTATTACTGTCAGTCAAAGTAGTTCCAAGGCTGATATATTAAAGACTTTTGCCAGCCAGTGACATAATCAGGCTTCCAGCAATTCAAAATACCATTATCTCTTGAAGTCTTCTAGTAGATGTTTGAACTAACAGAGCAATTAGATTTCACTTCAAAACCTTTGTCTTTCAAGTTGTAATAATTAACGAACAATGAAAAAGAATGGTGTGTTCTGAACAGGTGTTCCAATACCAGACTCACCATAGGGCTCAGGAAAATTGGGTCCAGGTTGTTTGCTTCAGTACCAAGAGATCACAAGAAGAATGACAATATGGACATGGGGTAAGATACATATGAATATAGGTATAAATATTGCTATGCACTTGGAGAAGCTGAAGACAGAAGCTTGGCCCCAGCTCCTATGAGCTCTGGCACCTTACTGAGCACAGGTGCTTAACCAAGCTGGCATCCATGACACATGCAAAAAACATTAGTACTTGATTAAAAAAAATTAAAATCAATGTTTAATATTTCAGTATCTGTAGAAGTGTTGTGGATTCTAAAGAGTGATCTGAAATAGGCAGAAGAGCAGCTGTGTTCTCTGAATGAGAAGCCAAAACAGAAGACATCAATATTCAACCTTCTCAGTGACTAATCCCCATGTAATAACTCCTATTGAAACTGGAAGAGACCATGAAGGCCACTGCAACCTTGTAAAATTTTTTAAAGCAGTCAAGACCACACTTGAATCACCCAGCATCCTTACATTTTAGACACCAGAAGAGTCCTACATATAAACTCTGGATCTGCAAGTGACTGTTATCCCAAAAGGAACATCTCTTGTCAAAACACAAATGGGGTCTGATGCCAGCACTGCAGAGAGCAACCATCCCAGAACACGCCAAAGTGAAAACCATACAAGCCAAGAGATAGTACTGTTCTGACACACATGCAATAAGATGCAATCTGACAGATAAGGAGAGAGAGTCAACACAAGCTCTGGCATGCTCAAATAAAACAGACAAGGGCTAGGAAGCTGACTCCAGGACAGATCAGGAACCAGTAGTAGATAACTACAGAGACAAAAATCATGACAGGACTCCCGAGTTAAGATCTTAAAGCACAGTTTCAGTGAAGAGTGAATGTGCAGCTGAGGTACAGCACTCAGTCTTATACAGGCTCCTCCTGAAGGATCTGTTTAGAATAATTTCCGCATCACAGCATTGCCTTGGAATTCAACCAGATAAACAGCAAGTATTTGTAGTATTTATCTAAGGCATTTTTGGTAGGTAATTTAGAACAAATTGATGAGAAAGCAGCAATTTTGGCTTGACAGAAGCCATAGAAGTTACATGGATCAAAGAAGCAAGGATGTAAGAAAATAGCATTTACTATGACAGCCTTTAAGTAGACTCCTTGGTATACTTTGCAGATGACTGGAACAAATATTCTTAATTTGACATCACTTCTACTTACTGCAGAACTGCATGACAAATACAAAAAAATAGCTCTCAGTCAGAAAGTCTGCTTTCAAGGATTCATCCTTACCTTCAGGAGTTTTCTAGAGCTACATGCCTGAACTCATTAATAAAACAATTTTCCTCCAATGTAAGTTGGAGGAAAAAATCTTTCATTTTAATAATTTAGCCTCTTGAAAGTATTATCCAGCCATAGTAATTAACTAATTTTCTTACTTCACTGTAGAACAGTGAAATACAATTAGAACAGATTTGAAATCTACTCTTTTCGATGGTAGACCTAAAGTTGTTTGTTTCTAGTTTAAGAAGCATCATCTAAAGACACCAAGCCTAAACTTATTATTATTTCTCACTATACTTTTAAGAATATTTTCTTCTCACATTTGAGGAGTACACAGCAGTTCAAGACATTGACTATATAGAAATCTTACGTCTCCAGCATTATTCTGAACACTCCCCAGAGTGCTACCATGACATTTCTGTAAAGCAAAGCAAAAGTATGTTTTCCAGTCACTGAAGAACAGGAAAAAAAAAATCCCAAGTTTCAAAGTAACCACAGTTTAGAGGCAGCATGACTTCCTCAATGGTCTCCCAACAGGATCCTCCATCAAGCCACTAACTTTATCTTTCACTACTGCTTAACTTAAGTTTGTAAGTAATTTGTATCCTTTTGGAGTCATATTTGACACAACAACAACAACAGGTTTAGAAGTTTCACTCACGAGCTTGACAGAGCTGAAGCACACAAAAGAGAGCCTGCCTCTAAAGCCAGCCCCATAACACAGTGCTACAGGTGCCGAGAGGTGGCCAGTGGGCACTGCCTGCACAACAGCAGTAACAGCAACAGAAAATACTTTAGCACATAAGCACTAGGTTAAAAATATTTTAAGTATTCAATTCATAACAGCAAAAATTTAGATCAAAGCTTTGATAGTTAAAAATATATAGTGCTTCTGACTGGTAGATTTAAGAGAGCTATGTGAGGTTAGCGTCTCGCATGGCTCCTTACTGGTCCCAGATTGTGTAACCACATTCCTTAGTAAAGCTTTTCGCTTTCTAATTTCTTTTACACCATTGCCCTCTAGTGGGTTATGCCTGCAGATTTTTTTTGACAGTAGCTCATTTCCTTTGCTTCAGCGATTTGGTACTTCAGAAGGAAACATAATAGTATTACCAAGTATTTTTGTATGCATTAAGTGTTCGACAGCTGGGAGAGGAGGAGAAGGATATGCAGATAAGGTCTCACTTCATCTAACCAAACCTTCTTGGCATTTCAGTTAATTAATAGAAGTATTTTTCATTGCAGATGGGAAGGATTGTTAATTCCAACAAAGCCTAGCACACAGATTTCACCACAAATTCCAGTTCAGGCTACTCATTTACCTCTCTGTCACTCCATCTTTTTGCTAAAGTGGAGAATAAAACACACAGCACATACATGAGATTGTTGGCAACTTACCTGAAAAGTTGTACTTAATTTTGTTATGGAATACAGTACTTTCGCATTTAAAAAGTAATTTTTTTTTTAATTTATCTGTGTATAATTTTGCACATACAGGCAGGCACACACACTCTTAAGCATTCAAGATGGAGGTGATATCTTGAGAAACATTTCAGGTTATCAAAAGCAGTTTGGGGGCGCACACGGAACAAACACGAGTCTCTACATTCGGCAGAGTTACAAAATCTGTACTCTCCAGCAGCTCAGCCATCAGTATAATCCCTTCCAGGCCCCTAGGGCATGCCATTAAGGATGACTGAATGGTAGATGAGGAAAAAAGAAAAGTGTTTTAAAAGGTGTTGCTTGTTTGTCATGAAGAATGCAGTAGGACAGAATACTAGATAACCCTTTCTTGTGGGGAAAGGAAGAGACTGTTGAAGACGGCAGAAGTCTTTTGTTAAAGGAAGCCAAACAGCAGCTGATAGGGTTCTCTCTTTGTGAAAACAGAAGGAAGAAGAGGCTTGCATGCAATGTCTAACGGCATTCAGTATCACTAGCTTAAAAATCCCAAACCATCACCTATTCAACTTCCAGGATATGAGAATATCAAAGGATCAGAAAAAATAACTTGCCTAGAAAAATAAGTTATTTTCTTACTATCAGTATAAGCTACTAATAAGTTCTGTGACTTCACATCTGTATCAAGAAGAACTAAACTATCCAGCCAAGGCCTTAAGCTAAGTACTTGAGGATCAAGTGCCATTTTCAAAATTCATGTTAGAACTGCCAGCTGTAAAGTGCAAGAACTAAACTAGTAGTCAAAACTGCAAGTAGAACAATTTTTTTTGGAATTGCAACTTCCTCCTCCCACAGGGATGGAGCTGTAAATACATTATGAAATCCTGCACTGGGTCTCCAGAGAAAGAGACACCAAGTTTTTTTTTATATGACCAAATATGGATACCTCAGGCCCCCAACTACCACTAAAAACTTAGGATCCAGTTCACAAGAGAACGTATACCACCAGTAGCAACAGGCAGCTCTGTTCACAGTGGCCACTTCCAGTTCCCAGCCAGACTGCAAGTAACTGAAACCATTGCAGGGACACCCATCACTTGGATGGGAACACCTGCCCCACTTGTTTAACATCTCAAACGAATTATCCAATATTAATCTAAAATAAGACACCATCTACCCTGCCAAATCTAACAGTTAGACAGCTATTCAGTGACAATAGTAATCTGTGTTATTAGTTTCTGGATTTGAGTCTCATGAGCTGCAGGTTGCTAAGTATACTGCAGTATATACATGGCTACCCTACCTGATCACTGGCAATAAAATTATGCCTAGGTTGCTCCAGTTAAACTCTCAGTTTACACAGAGATAGCAGCTGTATTTCTTACTCCCAAGTGAGCATCACCAGCATTGAAAACAGAGATGCTACTGCAGACATACAAAACCACCAAGCAACCTGTATTTGGCTAAAGAGAGGCTCTAAATCTGCTAACTGTGGCTTAATTCTGACAAGTGTTAAACACTTATTTGGAAGTGCCAGCCACCTCTATCTTCTGCTTCCTTCACTGGCTCTTGAGGGTATAATTAAAAAAAACCAAAACAAAACACGCACACACAAAAAACAAAACCACAGCAAGTAGTAACAGATCTGATCTCTTTCCTACTTATCCCTCCCTCAACACAAATTAAGGTACATTCAATAGATGTACTAAAGAAAGTGCCATTTACCGAATTCAGACTGCTTAGTGGACTTAAAACTCCATGTTTGTGAAACAACCAACATAAATTTCCCGTAAGAGTCTGTTCCTTGCTATCTTCTTCCTTCTCCACTTGAAGGTTAATTTTGTTCTTTATAGGTATGACATAATATGAGTTTAGTTACGAGGTTTGGACACATGAGTAAGACAGATACTACTCCATCTAAACACAAATGAGTGACACACGGCTCAAGTATTCCGGAGTATTTATTTTAGGAAAAACTGTTTTCACCTACAGGATTTTACTTGTTAGTTGGCTTAACCTAATGAATAACTTGATGCCTCCAGATTAATATAAAGTTCAAGAGAGGGGGACACCCAAAAAAACCCCCAACAGTTGAGTCCTTAGTAACCTCCCCCCTAGCCAAATTAACCTGTCTTAATAAATAAGCTTTGTCCTCTACTCAGTTGAGGCATCCTTAAGCAGCAGCTCATCCTCAGAGATTTAAGCAGATGGCCAAGCATATTATGCATATGCCTGTTGGGGAGTCAAAGCCATGTACAGTTCCATGACTAAACTACAACTTGTTCAGAATTCAGAAAGAGCGAGGTGTCCCTTTCCAGCTCACTACATTTTTTTGAATCAATTCCTTTGCAGGCTCCCTACACTAGTTTGAAGCAATTAAGATAGTTTTACCTCATTCTGGCATATCTACCAGGCTCAGATTATCAATAGGCTACCTGAGTAAATTTAAAAGCTGCCATATTTACAAAAACAGAGTTCTCAAATATATTTTCTTGTTCTTGAGTTGTTATATATAGCTATCAAAAAAAACCCCAGAAGTTCAGTGTTATAGAGCAATCGTTCAGCTCTGTAAATACATCAGTTATCAAGAGTTACCAGCTCTTCCTATAGGTTTGAGTTTTATACCTCCATTAAAGAAATATACATCATTCAATATTTTTGGAACATACACTTCAGATCTCACCTTCTCAAAAGGAATATACATAAGCATTAGTCACAAGCACTTAACGAACAACCTTTAAGAACTGTCAGACAACTTTTTAACAGAAGAAACAATTTGAAGTATAGGCTAGTCCACAAAGACACCTAGCAGTGTGTGTGTCCTGGCATATGTTCATCTTTAGTGCAATGTAAATAATGGAAGGAATCAAATGTCTAATAGGTAAATTTTAACCAGATTTCCACCAACCTACCACACAAGTAGTACAAGCCTTGTTAGAACAGTAATTTACTTCACTTATGTCTTTAAGCACAGACCTGTAGAGAAATTGTTGCAAGTCTTTGCACCAAGAGTAATCAAGATAGATTATAATCAGGATTTTTAAACTGCTACAGTAGAGTTCATTATGATCAGATACATTCAACTTACATAGTAAATATGAAGATTGGTCAACAGCTCAACTTTTACAGTTGAGAAAAGACAACTTAATATGTCCTTCAGTTTTCAAAACTGATTTTGTGAGATATTTCTTATTTATTGAATAATCTGAAAGTGTTATATAAGATTGCTATTTATACTTAAGAGTCATTGCAATAGAAACTACTTCAGCGTATTAAAACAAATACAGACACATATATTTTGGGTTTTGTTTCAAATAAGTTAATGCCTAGGATTTAGGGCTTCATTGATTTCTGTGAGATTACTTCAGATTCAGCACAAGTTTCCAGAAGGCCATGTTGACAGCAAGGCTTGTCATGCAACATACACAGTTTTCCTTGATTATTCATGCAGAGAATTCATCAGCTTACACAGCAATCCCACATCAGTGACCGTAAATGCAGATTTTCCTAATATCCAATACAAAACTTGCCTTTAACTCCACAGTCAGTAACACAAAGATCAATCCCTTCAAGCACAAAGCATCAATAAACAAGTTGCTTACTTCATAGTTACAGTCTGTATTTGGAGCACATCAATATCCAATTTCAGCTTGTTCTGTCACACGCTGTCCCTCATAGCTACATTCTGGATAGCACTGGCAGTTGATTCTGTACCAAGGTCTTCATTTTTTTATTTTTCCTTAGGCTGTCCTCCGGGCTTCTGGACACATTCCACAACTGCTGTGCTCTTACTGGTATTGCAGCCCATTTTGGTCTTAAACAGTCAATGAAAATTTTTTTTTTTTTTTTTTGTAGATGTCTATAGAAGGCTCCCTGCATTGCAGGAATGAAGAACAAGGAAAAGAACTCCAAGCTAAACAGCCTTCCCCATTACATTCTTAAGAGCAAGCATGTTTGGTTTCTGTGACAACCCACTGATCCAGCCAACCAAGCACTGGCTAATAAAGAGCTATGGTTTACTGCAGCCAGCAGAAGGCAAGTTGTCAGACTAGGAAACTGTTCTTCATTAGTATTTTTTCGTAACAGAATACCTTGCAATTGCCTTGCTCAAGGAAGTCTGCTTTACTTTAACTTTTAAATATCCTAAAGCTCAATACTATGAAGTAGTGTCTGGCTACAGGGAAAATCTATTTTGTCAAAGTAGCAAGTCTGTACAATCTTGTAAACACCTTCAGGATCATCATCTATACTACTAGATATCTACCACGTATTTTAAATAAACAGTAGTTTTGTTTCTGTTGCTTCAATGGCTTCAAGTCTGCAATTTTCAAGTTCTAATGCCAGTTTCAATAGAATGCCTTGATCCATCCTTGAGAGACAAACTGTTTGCTCATTTATATAATCCAGTTTGCTCATTTAAGTCATGAAATTATCATTTCATGTTAAACATGACACCTTGTAAAAAAAAAAAAAAAAGGCTATTGGCATGCCACAGCGTCTTCCCTGCTGACAAATTAGGCTTCCACTTCAACACAGTTATGAAGTCACAGTAGCAGAGTGATTACTAAACCCATGACTAAGTAGGTGATTTCATAGAGTTTATGCTTTAGGACCATGCAACAAATTTTGATCTTCTCAAGCCTACTCATGAAGTGTTTGTTTTGTTACTACCAGGCACAACAAAAAGCCCCAGGAGTAGGGAGACGCCTTGCTCAAGACAATGGTCTCTCAGAAGTGACAGAAGTCCATATGCCCAAACCCTCTTAAAACATCAGCTTGAATATTAGACTTAAACACAAAACAAAAAAATATCCCCCCAAAATCTTTCAACACTTGAGTAGCTTGATGTTTTCAGCTGAAAAGCAAAACTGAACGCACACACTCAGAACTCCGGCATGTCAAATAGCACATCTTTACCAGATTCTAAGCCAACAAACCAGCTCATAGTTTAACTCAGCAGACAAAATTTTCTATTAAGTGGTATAACATGAGCTCGCAATTAGCTCATGTTATCATCTATCCACTACAAACTAAGTACAGGCCAGTAGTACCTTCACATGCAGACATACCTCAATTGGTTATTCCCCCATGAAGAAACTGCCTTTTCAATTTTTTTAAAAACAGTTAACTGCAGAGGTGTATTTAGCTAAACAAAATATGCCAGTATTTCACAGAAATATATAGCAGAGAAATGCTCAAGAGCACTAGATCTTATAGCCATACATTTATACTATGGGCTTGTACAAATATATCCTTGACTACAGAAAGATCCTCCCTCCTGCACAGCACTCAATCAGCAATGTATTGAAGTTGAGCAGTAAATCACCATAATATACTCAAGGATCCAAAGGGGACAACCTCTGAAGAACTTTGATAATTGCAGGGGACCCAACCACCAAGTCAGAAACAGAAGAGTTTAGGAGGCAAGTTCCACAATAATTTCCATCACAAGGCTAGAGCTTAACCTCAGCTGATAAAAGGGCATGCAGCATCCAGCAGCTTCAGAAAAAAAAAAGAAAAAGAGGAAACAGCTGAATGGAAGTACAGGGAGGAAGCAGAGAACTACATTGCTGGAACATTTTGCAATTAGTCCATTACTGTTTTTAAACTCAGTCTGGGACCAAAGTTTCTTTTTTTTTTTTTCCAGTACAAAAATCAGTGCATTTCAGCCAAACCCTCTAAAACAGGCTGAGTTTCACTGCAGTTTCATGATCTTAGCTATTACTGGCAATACCAGAATATCCAACCCAAGTGGCTTTTAGGAGTTAGCTTGGCTTTCAGGTTAAATGTCATTTGTCAGAATGAGGTCCACATAATCGCAAACAGAGCCATACACACACTACTACTTTAATGATTAGCTACCCGTTCAATGTGAGAAGCTCAGGTTGGCTGTATGGGACTAAGCAGGCCCTCACCTTCCAGATCTAGCGACAGCAGCAGCATCAGTAAGCTTCACCACTAGATGCTAAACTGCACATTTTTCCTGCATGTATTTTAAAACTTTAATAAATGTACACTAAGGTGAACTGTCTTAGTGTGAAATAAAGACTGATATTAATATGGAAGAATAAGAAAACAGGTGCCTCAAAGATATTCCGTAGAAATAAAGAGGGAAACTCATTTTCAGTTCTTTTGAGGCAAAGACTATTGAGTTTGTTGCATGATGTTTAAGGTTCTGTGAAGAAAGCATCTACTTTATTAAGAAATATCTGAGGAACACACAGGTTTAGGCAAAATATCCGTTTTAGAAATTTAATTTGTACTGCTTTACTCTTGCATTCAGTTGTATGTACAGCCTAGATGCCAAAGCAACTGCCATTTAGTTAATAAACTTTAGAATTTTTATCTGTCAGACTGACCTCACCCAGCATGCCCGTTTTAAAAATATGAGTGGAAGAGGGAGGCATTCAGTCTCTAAAGGGACTTGGGTAGTTTTTGGTTTTGTAAGGAAAACACAGGAACACAATTCTACGCTTCTGCATTTCACAGTTCATATGCTTCATCCGCTTTAGTATACTTCCTCTTTTTAATTCAGGTAGGCCTTAAGAGGCAGAATGGTCTTCGTTGTAAGGACTATGATCAGATAAAAATGCGAGCAGCTCCCTGAAGTATAAAACCTGTGTAGATATTAATGACTCTTAATTTATTGATCTGCATTTTCAGAACAGTATCTCACACTCCCCACTAGATGGTAGCTGAATACTATGTTGACTGAGCAATATTATACAGTCTACAGTAGCCGCAAGAGCTGCACCTGATTACAGTTTTGCAGGATTAATCACAATATCTTTTAATAAAAGATAAGGCATGCTCAGAGATGACACTGTCTTGAGTTTAAGGATAAGAGGTACCTAGATAGTTACACTATCCTGCTACTTAAGACTACTTTGGTCTCATTGCATTCCACTTTGTTAGTTCAGTTTTGTTTGAAATAGTGGACAAATGTATATTAGCCAGCTTTTACAGTCAAGTATTTCTCCAGAACATCTCTCTGTTTAACACATTTACTTACTTCCTCTGTTCAGAGAATGCTTTTTTGTAAGGCTCTTCATTACCTCCCTGAAAACACTGAGAAATTCCAAACCAGCTTTCTCCAAAATGACAAGTCATTCAGCTAAAGTACTAATACCCTGCTTTTATTAGTAGCCTAGGATTCAGTGCAAGTCAGACAGCAGAGGCCATATATTAGAACTGGACAATAAATGCAGAAGCACCTTATATAACAGTAGTTGAAAAAGGCTTAAGGTGTTATTGTTTATTCTTCATTTCATTCTCAAAGCTCCTGACCTCCCTCTATTACAGTCTGGCTGCACACTTGTAGTACCTGTCCGGCAGTCAACATACTGATGTGCTACGAACTTTAACAGTAATAACCAGCTCCTATTCAATTGCAGCAAATTACTGTTCCCATAGCAACAGATAGCAACAACAGTAGTTTTTCCATCCCATATCTTCCTTTTCAAAACTGGAAGTGCAAAATAGCAAACTGAGAATGTCATGGTTAAGTTTAGACTACTACTTCACTATGTTTGAATAAACTAAAACACACTTTCTATAAGTGAACTGAAAGACAACTCACTGCCTTCATCTACTTACTAGACAGACTATTACTTGCCAACTACTTTAACAGAAGTACCCTGAAAGCAGCAAAGGAAACTCCACATTGAAACATATTACTGAGCATGTTGTGCTGTCTTAATTGAATATATTTGTACATTTTATTTTCATGACAGTAAGGGAGTTCACCTGATTAAGCTCATAACTAGCCGGTCATCTCCAAAGTTTAAAGGCTGCCTAGTAGCCCTGATTTACAAAGCCATCTCAGTTTCATTGTGCTCCTCCTAAGATTTCAGTTGAGCAGCTTCCATCTATCTCTGCTAAAACCAGCAGAAAAGTCTCCTCTCAAAGCTTTCCTAGGAAGTCACATACCAAATCTAAAGATGACAGTCAACATGCAATTTCAAGTAATGTGGGTCACAAGCATGGCAGATTAGTCTGGCTGAGGCAAAACTTAGAAGCAGCTCTAGGAAGTGAATGCTTTGAACTACTTAAACCGTATTTTCAGAGACATGCTCTTGAGTCAGTTTGACTTTTTATTTTATAAACCTCTGTATTAAAATTCTAATATTTTAAGAAGTCTTGGAATAAGACTGTTAAGCCAGTTCACTACGAAGAGAGTCAGCTACATGAATTACACATATGTAATCCAGTAATGGAAGAAACATCACAGGCTTTTGAAGCACAGATTGAAGGGCACAACCTTTGAAAAGCATTCAACATTTTAATAGATGATAATTTAAATTATAAAATGATAATTGTACAATCAACACTTTTATTAGTAAGACAAAAGAGAACTAAAACAGATTTTTTGGGTCCCAATTTACCTAGGATAGACTGAGAAAGTTACAAGAAGACAGACCAGCCTCAGAAGACACATAGCACACACGAATGAGCATCCCCATTCACCTAGCACATCTCTTCTGCAACTCTTAACAGCTTTAGCTAGCTTCCACTTCTTAAAGACCCTACAGTGACCTATACAACCCTGGTCATGCTTCCTCTGGAGAATCAGGACTGCTTTTATCTTCACCCCAACTACAGTACACAATAAGATATTAGGCCTACAACTGGTTTTGGGCAGGAAGACAACTTCTTAAAAGAAAGCCAGCAATCTTCAAACAGTTTGAATCTCTGTGCAAACAAATTCTCCATCAGAAACAGCTGCAACTTCCCACAGCAAGCAGGCTCTGCACACTTTTCCCAGGATGCCAAAAAAATTCTTTCTATAATATGAAATACAGCTGTACACTGTTCCAGGGATAATGTTCACTCAGCACTGCACACTGATGACAAGGTCCATTGGCACGTTCAGGAGAATTCCTTCTGTCACGCAATTAGGTAGCACTTATGATTTTCCTCCTATTCACTAACAATTTTTGATAGCCAGCAACAAGATCCACCTGGTCAAGCACTTCCAAGCAAGAAAAACGAACTGCAATTACTTTGCAGGTACACAATCAAGATATTTAAGTTTTGTGGGTACTATAATATATGACTTCCTTCCTCACTACTGTGTTCTGCATTTGCAGTGAAAATACAGAGGAAATGTTAAAACTTTCCGTGGTACATGAAGTACATACCATCATCCCCCTATTTATTTACCAGACATTTTTTAAATATTTGAATGACTGGTAACATTTTGTATGTATATTAATTATAGTTCTTCAAGAAGTGGTCTGCCTACCTCAGATGAGTAAACTTAATAGATTTTGCTATTAAATTCACGTCGAGCCAGTCTTGTTTAATCTCCAAATGGCTATATGAAAATGTACTATGTCCTAATTATTTTTAATTAGTAGATATCTAGGATTAGTTTAGCAGTACACTCTCAAAGGAATGCCTACTTGTTGTTTATTAACTCAAGAGTGAAACGGTAAATAGTTCAACAGAAAATCCATCCATATATGCCTGTCTTTGTGTTCCAACCCTCATGTGCTGCTCTGTTGCTGTCAAATATGCCTGTGTTTCTGTACACTGAGGGGAAGGAACCACGACAATCTGTTCTCTCTAGAAACACAAGCTGTGTTTGGCTGGCTGAAAAAGTCTGTCAAACCAGTAAATATGTTATAGTACTTGACAATTTCACCGAACTAAGTTTTCAGAACTGAGCTTTTAGAACTCTTAAGTGAGTTACATCACTCTCTAAGCTTTTGTGTGCATGCTTTTTGAACATCAGTAATAAGTGTGTCTCACTAAATTGTTACATGCCAAGTTTCTGCCACCTGCAGGAGAAAAAGAAACAGCAAGCCTGCAATATGACATGATAGAGTTAAGGACCCTGAGATTCTAAGCTTTTTTCTGTTTTTCCAGAAGGCAAGGTTACCTCTGCACAAAAGAATCCCACACTACAAGTTTCCCAGGTGAAATTATTGCCCATCATAACTTGTTTTCTATTTCATTGCAATTCTTTTTAGCCAGGCTGAACTGCAAACCAAAAATAATTTCCATTAATGAGCTGACAAATATTCTCTATCAGCCAGATCACACACAGGTTCCTTCCAGATTTACTAGTAGAAAGATTTTTGTGTCCTTGAATATCAGAAATAGCATTAGGCCTTAAGTTACATGGTTTGTCCCAAGAAAAGAAATCACCATATCCTCCTAGTAAGTACTGCTAACTACAAGAAAGCTTACCACCTAACAAGGTCCTGTAGACTGGGGGGGAAAACCCTCCCGAAATAACAAGACACAGAAAACAACACTATTCTTGTTATTTTGTCAAGCTACATTACCTGCTCTCCCTCCCCACCTCTCCTGCACAATTACAGAAGTATTAACCTACACTAGTCCATTGCCACACTGTCATAGTTTAGCGCCGCTCAGGACCAAGCTACCCAGTCTCTCACTGCCCCCTACCCTCCACTGGGACCAAGAGGAGAACTGGTAAACAAAATACAGCAAAACTCGTGGGTTGAGATTAAACAAAAAATAAATTTAAGAAAAATAACAGATGAAAACAAAACAGAGATGGAAAACAAATGTAGTATAATAGCTCACAGCAAATCCCAATGCCCAGTTTCCTCCTGAGTAGCAGGAGCCTCCCCTCAGCACCCTCCTCACTGATATACTGAGCATGATGTCCCATGGGATGGAACAGCCTGGAGCTAATTTGGGTAACCTGTCCCAGCTGGGTGCCCCAGCCATAGGGGCTACAAGCTCCAGTTCCCCTCCCAGCCCAGGTGAGTGTTAACTCCATCCTAGCCAGAACCAGGACACACACAAAAAAGTACAGAACTAATCTGAGAAGGCGGCTTTCTATTCTTCCAGCTTCCTCTTCTGGATCCTAGATGCACTGCTTTTCAACTAGAATTTTTAAAAAATCCTGAAGCCTAGAACATATATGTCCTTATTTGAAAATCTGCATTACAGCAGAGCACCAATAGTCTATTATAAACTTCAGAGTTGCAGAACAAACTAAAACACTGGCTGTTCAAGTATTGCCTTAATACTCAATGCCCACAATAATGCATCAAATAAAAGACAAGCATAAAATCAGTGCATGGAAAGGGACATAAGAACAAACATTTTAGAAGTGAATAGTTGTAGCTGTTAGAGACATTAATAAGATACATGCTTATAAGTTAAGATCACTTCCACTTTAGACTGTTTTAATAGCTAATTAAATAGTATACCTTCCTCTAACAATGAAGCTGAAAGCCAACATCTTAAATTTATGAACTGAAATAATGATCTTTTTTTCCCCAAGTTACCACTGTAAAAATCGCAGTTTTACCTGTGATAGAACCTGCATAGAGACATGTTCTATCATGTTTGGCATAGAATTAACAACAAAAAAGTAAAGAAATAAAGCAGAGGTCAAAGTAAAGCACGGGCTGATAATAAGGGTGAAGCACACCTTTATCCATGGCTCATGGATAAGGTAGGAAGTTTACCAGTTTGGGGTGGGGAGCACCAACATATAAACCTAAGTATTTTAAGTCCCCAGAAGTCCATAGCAGGATCTGAGAGCACATATTCATAACCCAGGGATTCCCATTCTCCATTCCAATAAAGGCACAAAATTCTCTCAGGTGACTTTCCAGTTTTTCCTTCTACATCAGTTTCTCTTTAGTTACCTTGGATTTATCAAGAATTCACAAAACCATTGTGTTAACAAAGTGCTACAGTGGCAATATCTGGTAGGTCTATACGGCTAACAATCTGCAGAACTTGTGTAATAACTTGCTAAGCATAAGGACAAACAATTGACCAATTCCACAAGTTTGGTCTATTCAGAGCTTCCAAAATTTGGTCTCAATATGTTTTTTTGTAGTACCTTATCTAGCTAAGCTTATTTATGGCTCCCTGTGCTCCATTATTTCAAGTTACTACAGAGATCGAGCTTTCATCATTAATATGAGCAGCTATATCAAACATACTGTTTATAATTTGGAAGTAGCATTCCTAAACAGCCAGATGCCCACCACCAGACAAAAAAACAACTTAAGTATGATAAAAAAGGTAGCAACACTATTCTATCACAACTTGAGACCACCAAATTTGATACCAGCCATGATGTTACACCTACTGCAAAACCGTGAACCAAGATTTTAAATACTATTCTAAAAACTTTGCTGTTCCACCTCTTCACATTACCACGGGTACTTAAGTTAGAGTTCTTCCTGACAAACTTGGAATCTAACTTCAGCTGTTCTACATCAGTCACTCCTGACATTACACCTCACCAGCTACCCAGACTCTCAATATTTTAGTCAGATCTTTTGGAGTTTGTTATTGTAAGCCACTGCTATCTGTTATCCAAATGCTAATGCCACCCACAAATTCTTTGTATGAAGGACAATATCTGTATTATGAGATTTAACTAAGTTTTCTATACAGAGGTTGAAATTCTGACTTATTTTTACAAGATCAGAAGACTTGCCATGAACTCATTGGGGCCATGATTTAACTACACTTCAGAAACAAAACTGCAGTAAAATTTTGGCACATTTAAGGAGCTGGGAGCACACAGAATATAATTAGTATCCTTTCCATCTTTCAAGATGAGGCACATGGAAAATTAATATCAATATTCATAAATGGATTCCAAAACCAATACCTTAACATTCATTTTTTTGAGTTTTTGTTTTCATATGAAAGCTAGAATAGAGCAGTATCCAATCCAATTTATTCTAAGAGGAGTAACTTTTGAATTTAAGGGGTCAACTCGTGTAGCTGGAAATAAACAAGCAGGTTCAAACGTGACAATGGGACTGGTAAAAAAAAAATACAGTTAAGTTAAATATACATTAGGCTTTTAGAAAAGTGCTGTTAGTTCAGCAATACCCTTCTGAACAGAGAGTTCTTTCCCTCTGTCCCTCTAATAAATAACAGAAAGGAGAGACTGAACAGCCATTTAATTTATCCCATCATATCTTCTATCCACTGCTATTTTTCCTCACAGAGCATCCCACTGCTTTGTCCAGTGTAGCTATTTTCAGAACCACCATGTTCTGTCTCTTGTCCTTTCACACTCTAACGCTTCAACTGCCCATGAGAACTCT
This sequence comes from Ardeotis arabs, assembly GCA_011801015.1. Taxonomy (NCBI): domain Eukaryota; kingdom Metazoa; phylum Chordata; class Aves; order Otidiformes; family Otididae; genus Ardeotis; species Ardeotis arabs. The sequence continues at coordinate 11,687 of JAAGAY010146258.1, read as the reverse complement.
ACCTATTGATCCCAAATCCTTAGAAGGCAATTGGATATATAGTGCTATTATACAAATGAGATTCCTCAACAGTTGAAGGTGCAAAGATTTAAAGTAGCTACAAAACAGGTATATGTACTTAAACTACCGTGAAATTCAACACAACAGAAGGTAACTTCAAGAATAAAGAGCTGCACAAAGCACTTCTGAGCCTTTCTTCATATTTGACAGTCTGTTCAACTTTGTACAACTAAAACAAAGACCTTTATATTACCTAATTCGTGTTATTTGTTGCTGTATACACAAACACTTGGTTAATTTGTACCTATTAAAACATTTTCCTGAAGATTAAACAGTAATATTCTGCTCAATATATCAGTACTAAATCTTGCAAGAATCCAATTCTGATATCAGAAAATAAAAGTTCCACACATGCCAGCGGGCATCCACGTGCTAGACATAACAGATAGCAATGACAGCCTGGCCCAGCACCTCAGGAGTCAGAAACATCATAAATAAAAAAAAGCAGAAACCCAAACCACAAGCCAGTGCAGGTTTATTGCATTCTAAAGGTTTGGGTTTTTTGGGTTTTTTTTTTGTTTGGTTTTTTTTTTTTTTTTTTTTTAATAACAGCATCTAAGCATATCATGTCATTAAGTTTCAAAGAAAAACTGTCCTGTCTCGCCATCTTCTTTTCCTGCTGAGGGATTTACAACACAGCCATATTCTAGCCACAGAGAACATTAACCACCTTGAAATAGTCCAGCACAGGTCTGAACAGCGACAGAGCCCAAGTTTAACAGTACCACTGGACAAGATGCTGAAGCAGAACTTGCCAATCTAGAGCACGAGCCTCTGTTTGCAAACTAGGCTTATTAGCTTGAATTAAGAATCCAGTCCTCACACAACTGACTGCTAATCATGACTTAGTAGCTCTTCATAAAAAGAGCTGGTTAACATTTTCAGGTTAGATCACAGCAGTGTCACTGCTTAGATTTGCAGATGTACTGCAACACATTGCTGTGATGTATTCCTTCCCACACAGGGTCCTATCAAATTTATTAAGTTACACTTGTGTACCAAGAACAGCAGTCATACAACATTGAAAAAGAGAAAAAAAGACTCAACTATGCACCCAGTGACTGTTACCAGTTTTTGATGCAATTTATCTAGATATTCTTATTTAAGAAAAATTACTCCCCCCCATTTCAATACTGCACTGTATCAAGCCCATCCTGACAGCTCAGTCTTAACTTCCAAAACTCGAATTAATATTGGTGAGAGACGAGGACAATAAACTTCTAATTGTTTAAAATAAAAGTTATCCTCCTTTTTAACATTATCTTCAGAGCACAGCATAAAAAGCAGACTCCAATTCTTCAGCTAAATCTTGTTCTTGAGACCCTAGATTCATTTTACTATCAGCAGCTTCCCTTACTCTGCTGAAACACCTTACGCTATTTCTTACTCACTTCTTCAGTAATCTTTTTCCTCATCGTATACTTGGATGTGTCTATTAGCTTTCACAAAGTGCTGCCCCTCCATCTTCCAACTCTGGTCATAATCCTATCACATATATACTTTTCAAAATCATATCATAAAATATTATAATATAAGATATAGGTTTTATTCAGTAGATTTTTATGACCCCTTTAGCTATTCACATAATTTGGTTCCAAATGTGCCTTGTATATTCAGTAATATATGCTTTTTTATAACTTAGAGTTCATGAGTTTATGTCATTCAACAGGAAGTAATTTCAGATGTGAAAGAGCCATTACGGAAAATTCTGAAACCAGTTTGTTATCATTAATTTCTTCAGCCAGTAGACCCTAAAAGTCCAACCACTTGTGGGTTGTCAGTTTTTCATATTCCCACAAAGACCAAAAGTTTAAATCCAATGAATGCCTGGATTAAAAGTAACCAATACACAAAAAAAAAAAAAAGAGACTCTGCTTTAGAGTTCAGAAACTATTCAGGAAGTAACATATTGACAACTTCAGTACCAGACCAAATATCTTCATTCTGTTTTACTTAAAGCATGGAACTAAATATCCACAAAAAAAACAGTTTGCAGAATTAGGAACAATTCACCCACAACCACCAATTATTCTTTCAGGAGTCAGACCCTGAGGCAAGAGAATGCTATCAAGTATAACGACAAATATGTTCCTCCAGCTGTTTGCCACACTTATTGGACAAAATAAACTTGATATGCTGGAGGCTATAATTAATCTTTACTAAGTGAACATTCCTCTTATGATGACTTGCCTACCGAGCTGCCTAATGGCACTTAAGACTTTGTTAAGTAAATAAATTAGTTTGTTATGGTCAGTCTTTATTTTTTTTTAAATAAGAACATAGATTTCTTTATGTGGCTTGCCCTACTCAGTTATCACCGACTACAATACCTTGACCCTGAAGTTGACAAAAGGTCATTCCATTTCAAAGGTCTCAACTCAAACTTCTGCATTGCTTCCAATAATATCATTTTTGTTTTTAGAAAAGAGTGGGTAATCTTTACCAATATGAGTTCAGTTTTAAAATGAATTATACTGGAGAGTGACAGCGTTATTCGCTTTTCTGTTTGCAGATCTCATGGCAAGCCTTATGTCTCACAATGACATGCAAAAATAAAGCTGCAGTGCCCTCTTGTGACCAGTCAAATCTCATTTTTGCAGAATTAGTTTTAGCATTGATACTGTGTGGCTTGGGTAGTATTTGCACTACAAACTGCCTTTTTTTAAGTAAAAGCGTGGCACTTTATACATAAACAAATCTCCTCCATCTAACCATTCTGAAACTCAAAGATGCTCATAGTAAAGAATGAAAGATAATTTGAATTCCGCTGAACTCTAAAAAAGGGAAGACTCATTTATTTATTTCTAACTTCCAAATAGGTGAAACCAAAACCAGTTTCATGGAGCCATTATCATGGATCACAATCATCTTTTACTATGTGCTACTGAAAAAAAAAACAACACACACACACACTCAAGAAGCCTTCCTACAATTCAAGCATTAAGTAACTAGACTGACAAGAACTGGAGGGAAATACTTTGTAATAGTGAGAGTAAAGCAATAAAACAGTTCAACAATCAAACCTAGTATAGCCAAAATGCAATCCTAATTCCTAGATGTCCACAGGGAACAAACAGAAGACAGTGATAAAAGTCTCCACAGGCAACACACGGCTAGTTGGACAGAAGTTTTTAAGATTTCATTTTTAGTGAACTACAGTTAGAAGTTAGCTCAAAGTCAGCAGTTTAACTCTCAGTCATCCCAAGATCAATTTCTGTATTCCACAGCATTTCAAAATGCAAGATCAGTTACAAATACATGAATATTGACTACAGTTTTATGGCACCAATAGAAAACTGAACAAGTGACACAGAAACAGTACCATACAACTGATTCTGTTGCTTAGGGAGTATGCATTAGAGTTAACTTCCTGAAAAGTGATAGTGTATTATCTGCCAAATAAATATTTTCCTAAAAGACTCAGATTTCTCATTTCCCTTGCATAGATTTGGTTTATTGTATGCATTAATAGCCAACCACTGAACAATCACCAGCAGACCAAGCTGTACATTACTGTTTCAGTACAGTTTCCAGAAGTAACATTTTAAAACAGGCGTTTGATTTCACTGTATTTTTGCACTTTGTGACTGCTAAAAAAGTTTCACAGAAATGAAGCTTAACACAAGGAATGCAAGCCAGAACATTTGTAAGTCTTTAAAAGCTCATTGCACCACATTAACTAATCACTTGTAAGCAGATGTTAAATATTTGACTTCAGCCCACAGAGTCAAGGTCCAAAAGAACTTCATTTGTTTAGGCCCAGATCCAAAGAATTATTTCAACTTAATTTAGGCACACAGGTCCAAATTGCTGCAAAACCCCAGTGAAACAAAACCTCCCTCCTGAGACTTTATAAAACCACTGGCCGATAGCCACATTTCTGCTCTGCCTTCAGCTCCCTCTTGGACAGTTTCAGTACTGCAGCCAAGCGGAACAGCTGTAGCCTGCTTGTGTGGCTCTTACAGTACTCCGGCTTTTCTAGGGATTGCCTAAATCACTTCAACCAAATGACTACTGAATCCCACACAGTTTACCCAAACCAGTCCTCAGAAAAAGATACTTTGGGGCAAAGAGATGTAAAGCTGCTTTGGTTTAGAAGTTTTACAATGAGTACCCTTACTGAATATTGTATAGCAGGCACAGCTGTCACCCATAGCCACTCTGGAGGTGTACTACACAGATCAACAAGATTTCTGGTCTAGAGCAGATGACCCAAGTTGATTCCTGCAGTGCATATGTTTTAAATGTTCAGCTACACAGTTTACAGAATTCAGTAATATAGCAGTTACTCCATAATACCTTAGGAACTCACAAGACTACACATTTGCACAAGCTATGTGGTACTGATGAAGTTTACACGGTATCAAATTTATTTCACACAGGTCTGGAACTGCAGATCTTGCTCCTACATATAGGGAAGAAGGTTCATTTTAAAAATGCAATGCATGACTGACAAAAAAAAAATTCTTTTTTTTTTAATTTAAGAGCAGATGAGTTGTAGTCCAAGTTAACAAAACAACGTTATAAAGAACACATCCCTGTTTCTGTGTTCATGATTGACTGTTACCTCAGAGCAAATTTGAGGTTTACTTACTGAAGCAAACACTGACAAGAGATTCAATCACTGCTTCATTACAAGTTTTGTAAAGCAGCCAACGATAAACCACATTTCTCATCAGACAAAAAGTTGACTGGTTGGTTTGGCATCTTAGATTATTTAGATTTACAAGCAAATTTCTGAACACGTTCAAGACAGCACAGAGATTTCTGAAGACATTCTAGGGATCTGGTATTAGAAAATATGCTTCAGAAAGCAAGTTCCTGCCAGTCCTCCAGCCTGGCCAGATCTTTTAACAGCAGTCTTATCACTGAGCATCTTAACTGGTCCTCCTGCATTTTCAGGTCACCTGCAAACTCCTCCGAGCAACTGACTGCAAACTCTTCTAAGCAACCGATAAAGATGTTAAACTGAACTAGTGTCAGTACAGATCCCTGTGGTATTCTGTCTGTTACCAGCATTTATGTAGAGTTGTAAGCATTCTCTGTGCCGTCATCCAACCAGTTTTTCACCCATCTGGTTAACTAGCCATTCAGAGCATAAAGTCCTAACTCAGACATACAAATACTGCAGGAGATAGCATGAAAAGCCTTGCAAAACTTGAGATAGGTGACATCCACTGCTCTTCTGTCATCCACAGAAATTTTATCATAGAAAAATAAACCATATACTGTAACGTTATCTCTTTCCTACCAGAGTAAGGACATTTTTAACCTTACTGACAGCTAAAAATTCAGCTTGAAAAGAAAGTTACAGTCTCAACAGCTTCAGAGCAAAAACTGTCTCTCCACACAGACCACAAGAGGGCGGCAGAAGCTTTCCACACCTCCTAACAGCGCGTTTAGTTTGGTGCGGCCGGTTTTGAGCACCCATTCATGCTCCTCAGTCACGCTCTGCTTTACCCGGTCACATCAGACAAATGAATGTCTCAGACAAAACTAAAATATCATATCCAAACTCTTCTAACACTTATTGCGATGACAGGGCTCTCATGAGGCAATACTTACATGCTGCACTACAGGAAACAAGTCAGTTTCTAGAGTGTATTTCACTGGCTTAGTATTAGATAAAGAGTAAAAGGGAATTAAGAGTAAAGCTTAATATAATTAATACTAACTACCTGTTACCTGTTTGGTGGTAGTACACTTTTTATGAAGTCAGGAAACAAACAGCATTTTACACCAACACATTGCATTAAAATTTAACATTTCAGGGATTTAATTCACATGCTGCTAACAGTTGATGACACTATGCATACCAACATGGACACCCATATTACAGAACACAGTATTTCCAGCAGTGCCTAGGAGAACCCAGTACATAGATCATACCAGTACTCATGAGTTACTATGTTTTCCAACAAGTTTAAGGGGCCACAACACTATCCAATTTTACAGGCTAGTTTTGGACTGCAAAACAGCGCTGAGGCTAGAACCTTAAGCAGTTTAGCAGAGTACACGGGCAAATCCCACCAGCCTACTGATTATTATTAGTAACCCTATTTCTAGTGCAACTGTTCTTGACTGTAATTTTGGTTCTCTTTCAGTAGGGTTTTTTTCTTACTACAGCCCCAGAAAACAGCAGCTGACAAAGTAGTAACTTTCTCTTACATTTTATTTTGTACATTCAAGCTACCTAAGAGTATCTAAACTTCCTTTTTAATTAGTCTGAAGAGTTTCTCTCTCTAGTACTCAGAATTAGATAAAGCTCCACACTGATACTGCCCTCTCTTCCCACTCCTTAACAAACTTTTACCAGAGGCTTTGAATCTTTAACAAGTATCTCGTTTCCCCATAGTAAGCACTTACTACTTTTACGCAAGTAAAAGCTCTAAAATCCTCAACATGGAGTAGAAGTTACAACTGATTCTCCATCCATCCTTACAAAGAAAAGCCTGTGGCTGCAACTACTCAAATAACCCTCCCAGCAGTCTTGTCTCACAACACTTAAAACCAGCTCTTTGCATATTCTACTACTAGAAACAAAACAAAAAAAAAAAAAAAAAAAAAAAAAAAACCCAAAACCAAACAAAAGCAAGCAATAAAGAACATAGGTCGGTTCTAACTGTTAGCATCTCACAGTCCAGAACCAGACACCTCCACAAAAGGTTCTTTATTGAAAAGGATGTACACCTCTACTTCAAATCCCTCATGTACTATCCCTCTTCTTTCTCCTCCTCCTAAGAAGGAGCTACTTAGTCCTTACTTAAGAATATTCTAGAGTTCTTCCCCAAAGTCAAGAAGCAGTTCCCAATTCCAGCTACCTTTAAAGCCAGCCCAGAGTCAATAAACAGTTAGTCCTACAGTAAATAAATTCCAGTAGAAAGTATTTAACAGCATAAAGCTTGAAAAATACCACACTCACTCTAAGCTCTACATTAAAAAAAAAAATAAATCAAGTAATAACACATCCACTCAGTTTCTACAGATCAAAACAAACAAGACAGAGTTGAAGATAAAAACAAGAAATACACCTTTTCAGAAGGCTACTGCATTCACTTTCAGCATCTTAGTAGCACAACTCAAAATACTCACCTTAATACCACATCACTTAAGCTGCTTCCAGACTTCCTGTGTACTTCAGAAACAACATATTGATACTTTAATAAAACCTCTGACCTGCTTTTTCCACAGCTATCACTATCTTCATTCTTTCTTGAATACTGCTCCCCATTCCACCACTCCACAGAAAAACCACAACATTCCAGTGTTGTCTTATTTAGCCCAAAGAGAGTCAGGTGACCTTCAGTCCTGTGCTCCACCTGGTCATCAAAACCTCCGACTCTGGTCTTAAAGGGCTACTTTCTTCCTAGCACAAGTGCCCAGAAGAGGTCCTGTATCCCCTTTCTTCTTTGAATGTGACCTTTACACACTACAATTTAAACGCCAATTCATAAATCCGCTAAGTCTCAGCACCCAAATTCACAAACTGGCCTCAGCCTATCAAGATACAAACTTGGGTTCTCTCAAAAGACAAAGCAGCAAACCTGAAACTGGTTACTGCCAGCAATCCCCTAAAAAATACACTTTTAAAATACCTTAATGAAAACATGATTTAGTAAACAAATACTTTTTCAGTAAACTCAGATTTAAAATGTTCTTCTTTCATTATTTCATGAGAGACATCATTTTAGTACTATCATTATGGTTTTATGAATTAACAGTGTACTTGTGGCTATCATTGTGGCAAGCAGTCAATCAAAATACAGGTGTAGGTGTTTGAGGAAACAGCAGTGGTACCAGTTTTAGAAACCAGCATTTTGACACCCTAACTGCAGGTTTACTCAATTTACATCAGTAGTTTTCAGCTGCCAGGTAAACTTTCAGGACATATCCCCCTGAGAGTAAAACATTCTAGCTAAGAAGAGATTTCTGTCTTACAAAGTAGATTACGTGCAAACTTAATTAGCAATCAGATTTTTATTTGTAGTTGTTCAACAAAATGTGAAAGTTTTATATTCAGAATTCCAGCTTCTCTTTCCAATCCATACCCTTGGACGCAATTGTTGCCACACACAGAGTCAAAATAATCAAATTTTGTCCTAATCTAAAAAGGTTTATAACCATACCCTGGTTTACATCTGCCTCTGCAAGATGATGAGAGAAGCCATCTGCTTCCACGTACTTACTTTGCATCTGCAGTGTTTCACATCTGCAGGTGTGCAGCATAGCTCCTCCTTGCAGGATTTGCAGTTAATATTCCAGATTAAAAAACCCTACAAACTGCCAGCCAACAGCACAATAAAACCAAACAGAGCTCCCCAATTTGAACTGTATGGGAACCTACGATCTTGAACACATTCAGAAGGAAAATGACATGAGCTTACTCTCACCCTGCACACTTAATGGCTCCAAAAGTCATCTAGAGAAAGTGTTTTGTTCCCTACCCATGCTGCAGGTTGCAGAGGCAATGCAACAAGCAGCCAAAACACCTCAGCAAGGGCTCATTTTGCACGGCACTGCAAGTCTTCACCTGCATCACAGATTCCTACCAGGCTTTTAGTGCGTGTCTACAAAGACCCAAGAAGAGCTGCTCTGCTAGCAGCAATCTGTGCAGACAGCTGCTCTTTGCTTTACCCAAGTCACACAGAGTAGCTACAGAGAAGGATCAAAGCAGTCACTGTGGCAACAGTGGAATCTCAGCAGCTGATGCAGTTGCATGTGAACTTCATTCCAGCCCCGACCTCAATACCCCTGCAGCAACTTCCATGGATAATCAAAGTTCAGGAAACCAGGCAAGTGCAGCAACCAATTTCCTCTGTTTTTTCTTCTTGGGAAATTTTATCCCTGCTCGCAGGGGGAAGGCACAAAGGATGAGTGCCCTTGTTTTGAGGACACAGGTCTTCCCCTTCTATAGACTGTATGTGTTACAAGGCACGCACGTGGTAAATTCTAAGGCAGAATAAATTGCTATAGTTCTGTGGGAGTAAAGATCATTAAAAAATGCATGTGTCCTAACTCTGTTGTACACGGGACATCTGAAGAAAAATATCTCTGGAAAATAAAGGAGGGGAGAGACAAAGTATTCTTCCACTTTTACCAAACCAAGTACTTTAGAAGAATCATCTGTATGCTATGCTGGATCAAGGCAATATAGTGATCCTGAGAAAACAAAGATCTCATAAAAATGTACAAAATTATGATTATTTGAAATAATAGTAGGATTTCAGGGTGATGATATAAAGCGGCAGAAGTTTAAACCCGCTAAAATTACGACTTTGAAACAATAGTAGGATTTTGTGGTAGTGATGTAAAGTGGCAGAAGTTTTGATGGAAAGAAAATTTAACACTGCACAAAAACGATCTCCAAAACTGAAGAGATATCGACAAGTTTAAGAAAATGAAGCCCAAGCCAAAAATCAACATTTAATTCTGTACATTTAAGCAACCTGTTTTTTTTTTCTAAATTCTAAGAGGATTCATCCAGACATAAGGTGTTCATGTAGCTTCAATGTCCTTTTGAGCAACAGAATAAGCAGTCGCATGATCCTATTTTCAGTCATTCACGTGATTTATCATTCTAAGCCTGTGCTCTCAACTTATGACATTACCATTCACACTATCTACAGCTGAGAGCCCTTCACAGTGTCACATTACTGTTGATAGCTTTATTAAGGAAGTACTACAATTGGCTGGCTAATAGTAATAAACAGGTGAAGGCTGCCTTTTCTCTATAAAAGTACTTGCTTTTTTCTCTATGGAGGTTAAAGGAGTAGACATGTATTTTTTCTTTTACAAACCACTAGAATGAAGGAAAAAAAAAATCATCAGTATGTCCATTTTTTTGAAGTTGTGAATGAGAGAAAGTGCAATTAGAAAGAAGGAAAGTCTACAGGGCTGAATAAAAGAAGGTTAGTACAGAAACTTTAGCATAACTGTTAACAGTAGTCTTTCTGAAGAGTCTGAGAGCAAGACTGTAGAGTTTTAGCTGTGAAGGAATTGAGAGGCAGGGAGAAAGATAAAGGTGCTATAAAGTTAGAAGATATAAGTAGCTTGCTTAGTTTTCTGAACTAATGCTGAGTAAGAACCTACCTTATGCTTGAGCTATTTAGAAACTCTGAAATCAATTAATGTATTACAACATATAATTAAGCATGTAAGGTACACAAGAAGCCTAATACTGGGTATAATGACAAACTCTTATCTTAAATTATATCCTAAACAGAAACAACAGGGTGGAGAGACTTGGAAGCATATCCCTGGTTCCCTACTAGCAAACTACAGAGGGAAGTCCTAGGACAAGATTTCTCACTATCTCTCACTACCTCTGTGCATACAGTCCTCTCAGGCACAATATCCCACTGTAGATAACTCTGATTGGGAATTCCCTTGTATTCCTGGAATTCTTAATTTAGTCCTTAAGTCAACTAAGCAAGAGTTATGTTAACTGCTCACCTAAAGAGCTTTTTCTATTTATACACCACGAGAGATAAAACTGCAAGCAAGCCCCGAGTCTCCTTTCAGCCACGCTAGAAGCTCACTCCTCCAGCTTTTTGCTCTGCCCTCCTGCTACAGGGAAATGGGTCCTCTAACAACTTCGTTGCTCAAGACTCTTTGGAAGTTATTTCAGATAATGTGCATGTAAAGTGTTTTGTTAACTGCCACTTATAAATTTTGATCTTGAAATCCATTCTTGGCATTTAATGCATTTTGATTTTTACGACTGAAAAAAATGTTACGTAAAAGCAAAGGAAAAGGCTTACAGGCAACTTTGTAGGAATGGAGGTGCCCTGTTAGCATACTGAAGGATCCCTTTGAAAATGGCTTGATACCGTGTGTCTGAGGTTACGCTCGCCCTGCCTGGTGTCCACCTTCGTTTACCTTTGAAAGGCGGGAACTCTCCTTGCTCTCCTTGCTAGTACTTGGCCTTCAAGGCAAAATCTGGTGATGCCATCAATAGGTCAAATTAACCGAAATCCTGGCCACGTAGGCTCCCCCTAGAGAGAGGGAGAGAGTCTTAGCTAACTAATAAGCTGGATCTCGGGTGCGGGTGTTCAACTAAGCGCCAGTATTTTAACAAAGTGAACGAAGGCCCGGGCGCGGCGGGAGCCCTCCTCCCCCCGGGTGAGGCCGCGGCGGGAACGCCGGGCTCTGCCCCAGGGCACTGGGCCGCCCGCCGCGCTCGTCAGGAGGAAACCGCCGGCAGCGACTGCGTCAGCGCCGGGCGGAAACGCGCCGGAGCGCCAAGATTTCCCTTTCCCAGGGAAAATCCCCGCTCCCCCCCTCGCCTCCAGGGGCTGGCACCACGGGCAGGCGCCGCTCCAGCCGGGGCCGCGGCTGCCTCTCCTCAGCGCGGCCTAGCCCAGCGTGGCGGGCCCGGCCTCTGCCCGAGCCTCCAGAGTAAACGCGCCCGGGATTGGCTTCTGCCGGCGAAGGGGGCCATATTGGATCAGCTCGCCCCGCACACCATCTTCTCGGCTCCGCGGCGGCTCCCCCCCCCCGCCTCCCCTCCCCGCTCAGGGCTGCGCCCTCCCGCGGGGGCTGCGGCGCGAGGTGAAGGCGCCTCGGGAAGGAAATTCGCACGCTCCCGTTTCCCCTCTCCGCCTCCCGCGCACACCCCGCCCTCCCGC